>CM062806.1:692678786-692949822 GCA_031772625.1 Pinus tabuliformis | reverse complement strand
CCAACCCTTGGGATATATATATATATATATATATTTATATATATATATAAAAAATATTTATGGTTTTCCTCGTTTGAATTTCCTAGGTAAAATGTTCATGTTAATGTGTGTGCTTCCATTGCATATTTTATGTTTTATTATGCATATTTTTGCAACAGTTAATTGTACATGGTTATAACCTACAATGATAAGATATTGGTCATCAAGGTGAATCTCCCATGGCTTGTAATGAGGTCAGTTGGCTAATGGAATTAATTTCAAATGTAGGATTAAGCCAAAATAACTATTACAAGTAAATATGATCATAATAGTTCCATTTGTCTAGTTAATAACTGAATCACTCATGCAAATACAAAGCATATCGTTATCCAATGTCATTTCATTCGAGACATGGTAAAGGATGGAAAGGTGATATAAAATAAAATTAACACTTTGTAAGATGTTACATTGTGTTGACAAAACCTATAAGAATAGGAGAATTCAAGTTATGCTTTGAGCATATGGAATTATAGCCCGTGACAATTTGTTCATGGTTTGATGCATTCGCCCTTAGACTACATCAATGTATATTAAAAACATTAGGATAGGAGTATCATACACCTTGGAGTCCTATAACAAAGCAATTATTTCAATAAATATTGAGTAGTAGCACGTAATAAACCATGTGAATTGGTAGGGAATGAATTCTAGGAAACAACAATTAGCATAAATAGTTTATGGTTTTATTTATATCTATTTATTAAGTGTTTGGCTTCGAGATATGGTTGAGAGTTTCTAACTTACAATCATCCTACTAGAATTTCTCTAGAACCTTTACATTTTTAACAATTCCATTGAGAGAAAAAAACCTTTCTAACATATTGTAACCATTTGTGAGTTGCTAAATAACACATTAATAATGTTTTGAAGTGTGCAATTTTTCTTCCAAAAGGGTTTTGGTTGTACAATTTTTGTGTTATTTATCAATGCAAGTGTTTATTTAGATTTTTATACTTTATTCATTAATTGGTTAATGTTGGAAGAATGTTCGACATGTCTACTTCCTTTCAATATGCAAAAAATTGAGAACAAAACCATATTTTTCCATTGTTGTAATCCTAAATTTATGTTTTGTTATTTTGAAAAGGTCCATTTTGTGCAAGTGTTATTCTTCCATGAAAAAATAATTTCGGTTGTAGGGATGCCATAAATGACTTACTAAGTGGCATGGAGGTCAATGATTGTGCTCAAAGAATAAGAAAATGTTAGACATAGAATATTTATCCATGTCATCATTGATAACAAGTAGGCACATTGCATTATAAACACAACAAAATAAGTATGAATAGATATGTTAGGTACCTTTATAAATATGAAATATATGAACATTAAAAAATAGAGATCACCTTGTTTCTATGGTTTTGATTGATTTATATTATATTCTCTTCAATATTGCCATTGAATCAGACATTTATAAGGAATATTGCTAATAAGTTTCCAATTCCATCATAGTTTAGCTCAAGACTAACTATTTTGGTGTTTTATAGAGCCAAGAAATGATAAAATCATAACAAAGGAAATAGCATAAAAAAGAGTGTGGGATCTAAGAACATCAAGTATTAATAGTTAATGGGATGTTAATTCTCATATGGACAAGAATCAAAATCTCTCATACCACATGAATTCGAGTGGGGATTCATAAATAAAATATGTCTAAACGTTTTTGAGAAACTTTCATTATGTGACACTTAAATTCTAGATACACAAATAAAGTGGTGTTATCATGTGGACTTCAACTATGTGATGGGGACAAGGAATATCGACAATCAATCATGCCAATGCTTATGCATTTTTATAGGGTCTCTCTCTCACAAATGAATCCAATATAAAAGCATTACCTGTTATAGGAGATTCAAGTATCATTATGAAAATTATTGTTATGAGCTCAAACACATAATAAGCTACCTCTAATCATTTCTTGAATCAATAAGGAGGCTAACAACCTAAATATCGTTTTATATTTTCTAGTCCTGAAATAATATAGCTAGCAAGTTGATATACTAGAAAATGAGTTCGATTCTCTTATCTATAAGGTATGAAAGAAAAATTGGTGAGATTTTATATCATAATCCTATAAGGTCTTTAACGTTTTGTTTTCAAGTCATGTCTTTTTGGAGACCTAATCCATTAGGGTTATGATGACCAGTTACTAGAAGTCCAAGAAACCTTGGAAGTTGAATCCAATGGTCTAAATGTTACAATTATATCTATATCATTCTTAATGAAAGTGGAATTCACGCCTGATCTTGTCTGCACATTCCAATAGTGGTATCAGAGAAATGGTCTATCTTCCCTGTTGAATAACTTGAGCCACCAGTTTTGTGGCCTTCCTAGGCACTCATTATTTCTTAGACTTTGGTCTAGAAACCATCGCATATCCCTATTATTTTTTCATGTTAATAACCAAGTGAGGGTCAATGTTTTTCCTGGAGTGAATATTCTAGGAAAGGTCCCACCTCCTGCCCACTTGTCAATGCTATAGAGAAAAATATCATCATTCTATTCAATGGTCTTTCTCACCACAATCTCTATCATGGGAGTACTTGTGGTCCCTGTCTCGAGGTGAAGTAGAGTAATCATGTGCTCGTCGAGGTATGAGACAATATGATCATGAATGGTGTCCACCTCTGTAATATACATGACTATCTGGTATTCATTCAATTGTGGACAAATCAATAAACATTAAGTAGGAACTTGAAAGTGACCTAGAACAAAATCAAGAAGAAATTGTCCTAAGTTCGGTTAGTTGGAATATCACCTACATGCTTAAGGTTGATGAAATCAAGAAGAGGAAGCATTTGCTACTTTGATCAAGATTTTCAAATGTAACATGTATAACACAATGACATCAACAGACGTACTCATTTCATATATGTTTCTTGTGTGTTTCTAAATAAAATTTGCATTGTAAATTTTCTCAATGAAATTCATTTTTTTTTCAAATATCCCAAAAAAATCTCCAACAAACAACCAGAAGTTGGCTTTGTCAAAATTGATACCCATATGCATCCCTCCATCCTTTACTAACAAGGGATTATAATACCCCAAAACCTCCAAATGTTTTCCATCATGGGGTTCCCTATTGTTACTAAAAAGTATCTAGTAAAATGGTCATTTACTGCATCCAAATCAAGACACCTGCAAACGAATGAAACCCATCTCTGCAACTTTCTCAATCTAAGTTAATATTGTGCTTGCCTTCGAAATTCAAGGATGGATCAAAACAAGAAATGTTGGAAGTTTATGGAATGTCAGTATCTGCCTTACAACTTTCTTAGATTGCTATAATATGGGTTAGTTGGTTTCCCAAGTTGATGTAAATTGAAAAGAATAACTCCATTTATTATTTCCAATTTCCACTTTGAATGTTGTTGACAGGGTATAAATCAGACAAGGCTAACGTAATTGTTGAGTAGAACATTATTTTGTTTTCAATAATTCTTATTTCTAATATGAATGTTAGCGTATTTGGTGGCTACACAACTAAAAAGTAACCCATGCAATGAACAATTTGTGGGATGGAGGTGCTAGAAAGCTTGGTATTAATGGATAAAAATGATGCTCAAGAAAATATTTTGCGTGAAGTATGTATGTAGAAAATACTAAATATATTCCAATGGATGATTACATCATTTTGTGGTCATCTTCAAACCATTATCAGGGAGCAATTCCACCAACAAAATACTTCAACTTCTAGCCATATTTGCAACTAGTCCAGGAACTGCTTCAAGCTTAAGTTCTAGTGTCGGTGGTCAACCTTAAACCTCCACACGTAGAGAACTCAATTTTTGTCCACCTCATTTGGTTTGTGGTTTTGTAGTCTTCCATAAAAAACCTTATACCCAATTTGGTTTGTGTCCTTCCTTAAACCACCATTTCAAAGAGCATATTCAAATATATTTTCACTTTAGCTCTCTTCTTGGACTCATATATACCCATTCAGATTAAGAGGGGGAATGTTGGAAAGTGGAATTCACGCATGTATAACATTCATTTATTAACACATGTTGCAATAAAATATAGATCAAACCTAAAGTGAAATGAAGGGATATGAAAGAATACAATCCCATCATTCCTACAGGGTAGAATTAATCTCTGTCCTATCAATCAAATCCTTCATTGGAGTGTTTTGTTGGTGAGGTGGGATAATGAAGTAGTCAAAGGAGGGGTTTTGTAGTGGTTTCTAAAACATCATCAATTATCTTGGAAGTAACATGGTAAGACCTTTTTCTTAAATTTTATTATTTAAATTTGATCTAAACTTAATCAACATATGCCAAGTACTTCTAGTGGATAATAATAAGTGTGCATTGGTTCTTTGATTTTGCTTGGGCTCTAGTTCCTAGAATTCATCTATGTAATTCCCCTTGCATTAAAGGTTGATTTCTATGAAACATTCTTTTCTAGTGACTTTCTCCTTTCTTGGCACTTATCTCTCTAGTATTTTAAGTTTCGTTTATTTTCAAATTCGACCTTGTGGTTCTTTTATTTCCAAAAATACAAGAAATGAGTTTCCATGTTTATTTTGGGCTATATGTGTTTTCCTTTTAAATTCTAGTTTTAGGAATTTCGAGCAGTAAGTGATGTTTCTTAGTTTATGGAGTTTGGCTCTTTTTTCTTTTTGGGTTGTAAGTACTTCATTTTGATTATATTATATTCAAACATCTCTATTCTTAGCGTATAAAAAATAGATTTTATAGGGAAGCACAAGAGATCTGCCAAGCCCTTCACTAGCATGAAAAATATTTCTTCTAAATGACTTTCAAGATACATGTAAATGAACGTTGTGCCTCATAAAATTTAAAAATAATGGGTTTCTTAGTTCAACATAATAGATTTTATAGGGAAGCACAAGAGATCTGCCAAGCCCTTCACTAGCATGAAAAATATTTCTTCTAAATGAATTTCAAGATACATGTAAATGAACGTTATGCCTCATAAAATTAAAAAATAATGGGTTTCTTAGTTCAACATAAGCAAAAAATTAAAATATTTAGAAATAGAATGTAACGTGTTATGAAATATGGTTATCGAACTCAATAACGGTTCACATTTCATAGCTTCAAACCATAGAATAATAGTTAAAATGAAAAGCAGAAAATGCATAAAAAATAATATAGACATTGAATAACATAATTCTCATTTTTCGAAAAAAAAATTAGAAATAAACTATCAAACACAATGGAAGCTATTAATAATTATGTTTTTACGCCCTAAGATCTTTCCCTGTGAAATCAACTCCCCTCTCTGCCCACCTGTCATCATTATACACCATAGGATTATATGTTAGAAGACTGCAAAAGGATCAACCGTTAGATCAAAATGGTTACAAATTCATTACGGAAACAGTTTGCGGACTAGTCGGCAAAACTAATTACGGTGTGGTATCTTGAATTCATCATACACCACGCCATCACGTTAATACTTCCTCCATGTTTCGGTGAATTTATCATACACCGCGCCATCACGTTAATACTTCCTCCATGTTTCGACCTTCAATTAAATGCAGCAATGTTTTTTCTTAATCGACAAGACCAGGAAAAATATTGTCTGTGTTTTTATTATAATTCGATCAGAAGGGAATGTTTCTTCTCATGCTCACGGTTGTAATCCCTGGACTCTTTTTATTATAATTCGATCAGAAGGGAATGTTTCTTCTCATGCTCACGATTGTAATCCCTGGACTCTTTCCATCTTCGTGCAGCGCAACGGACAAGAAGTTGAACAAATGAGAGAGGGCTTCTGAGGGAGCAATTTGTGCTTCTGGTTTTCCTTTTCGCAGTCATGGCGGGTGGTTCTGTCGGGACAAAGCCGTCTGCCATGGCCTTCGGGGAGGATCAATTCGATCAGGGTGGAGATAGGGAGAAAAGACGGTTGCAGAGCTACTTCAACTGGTATTACTTCGCAAGCCATGTGGTTGTTATAATTGCCCTCACTGTTGTCGTGTACATTCAAAGGGATGTTAGTTGGGGTTTCAGCTTCAGCCTTTGTACTGCTTCCATGCTCATGTCCTCCATCTTCTTCCATTTGGGCGTGCCAAATTACTAGTATGAAGTTCCACAGGGCAGCGCTCTCGCAGGGTTCACGCAGGTTATCGTGGCCTCGGTCAAGAAGCGCAATTACCCATGCCCCTGAGTCTTTGCATCTTCACCATGGCGAACAATCCGACTGTGATAAGCCCTGCCTTACAAACTAGTTCAGGTACATGTACTATTCCATTTTTATTGCTACCTGATACTACATATTCACAGGTACATGTACTATTCCATTTTTACTGCTACCTGATACTACATATTCACAATCATAGCTTTTTTATTCCATCTGGATCTACTTTTATATACAATTAAATTGGAAAAAAATAGATGTGTTTAAACTTATAGATATAGATATACAGATGTTTCTCAAATTTCACTTGGCCAAGTATTTTCTAGTATCGCCCTGTTTATCCAAATTAAGTGGATAAATCTATAATCACCACCATTCTTCTTTCTTTCCCTTTTTTCTTTCATTATTTTCAAATAAATTTAAAATAAATAAATTCTTTAGAAGAATTGAAATTTTATATATAATTCAAAATTAATTATTTTCAACAACTCCTACTATTTATAAATAATTTAATCAATTTTATAAAGAAAAATCATCCCAAAAATCTATTTCCCACCCAAAGTATTTACTCTAACCAGCATACTTTGACCATAAGCCCAATTGAGCTGAAGAATAACTGTGACCGAGTTTTGTTCTTCACTAGATCCGATCATTAACTCAAAACCCTGCTAATACAAGTAAAAGGTTTCATTTCTGAAAAGGTCTTTGTAAATATAATAACACCATTTCATAAAAGACGTGCATATTGCAAATAAAAGGTTTCAGGTTTTGGAAAGATCTTTGTAAAGATATTAACAAATTAATTTAGTTGAAAATTGATTCTTCTTTCTCTATTCAGTTCAATTCAGTGGAAAAATAATTTAATTTTTTAAATTAAATAAAAGGCGTTGTTTAATATTTTTAAGATTGGATTTCTTTGATTTAAATAATGATTTTTTAGTGAGATGGTTTTTTATTTTGTTTCAAAATATGAGTAAATTTAACATATTGAAATAATTTTCCAATGTTTAGATTTTTCATGTTTCATAATTCAAATTTATAATTTCAACAAATTTTTATTGCATTTTATACAAAAATTAACTTAACATAACAGATTTAAACTATAATTGCCAAAAGAGTTGTTTTTTAAACTGTAATTACCAAAAGAGTTGTTTTTTTAGGAGTGTTGTTCAGCTGTTCCAGACACAGAACTACGCATTTTTAGAAACCCATCTGATCCATGAGATGGCTACTGTTACTAGTTACTATTAATAATACTGTTACTAGTTACTATTAATAATAACGGTAATGGCAGGTTTTTAATGAAATGTATATAGAAATGTATGATTTAAGATTATACATAGCTAATTCAAATGTATGCTTCTTTGATTCAGTTTATATTGACAAAATTTTCAAATGCATGTTTCTTGATTCAGTTTATATTGAGTAAAATATATACTTATAGTTCAGATGAAAATATAGATCAAATAATTATAATTTGTTATTTTAAATGTAAAATTATATATTTTTATTTAATATATAATTTTATTTGTAATTATTAATAATATTTGAAATTTGTATTATTATAAATATTAATTAATCTTTTTAATAAGTATACTCTCCAATTTCTTAGATATCTAAATAAATTTAAATTTGGTAACTATAATGTAAACCACCCCTATCTATTTTATCATAATTAATGATAAACTAATGAACTCTCCTCCTGCCATATCAAATTATGAAGGTCGCGGCTTGCTCTACGTTCCTACTCTGTCTGATTCTATGGTCTCTTATGATAAGTAAGAAATCCACATTAGAGTACATAATTGTCAAATCGAGGATTCTCATTCTGGTTCTACGAGATCTTATATGAAACAAGTACACAATATTATTGAGAGAACGGTATATATCTTATAAATATTGGTCCAGAAAAGCCTTAAACCACTGAATTTCTATTCAACCATAATCGATACAGATGCATAAATATAGTTTGCCTCTCTAAGAATTGATATGTAAATTTGTAAAATTATGACTGCATCACTTGATTTCTTCTCTGCAACTGTATCAGGGATTGGCGCCTCTCCAGTCTGCTGTATTCGTAATTGATTGATATATTCACGGATCGAGTCACTAGAGTGAGGATTCAGGAGCCTCTCTCTATAGATGTAGATTGATGGACCGACTAGGATGAGGATCGAACAGCTTTTCTATTTCATATGGAGGTCATTTGTCTTGTACATTGACATCTAAAAAAGAATGCATTGCTTTACGTAGGGATGAATCTAGTTTTATATATCTGATTCCATTCTCGTTTTCAGTCTTAGGCTTCTGCTATTAATTTCATTATTTGAAGGGTCCATCCACAATCAGCGCATCTGTTTATATACTGTTTAACATGCGATATATATTGTATCAGGGTTCACTCTCATTTCAAAAGCCAGGACCCTAATTTTAAAAATTGTTATGACCACCAGGTTCTTGAACAAAGCTGCCATAATGAACCGCGGCCCCACCCGAGCGGACGGCTCCTCACCGATTAGCAGCTGGAGTGTCTGTTCTGTTGAAAATATTGAGGGGCTCAAATCCGTCATCAGAACACTTCCCATATTTTCCTGCGGAACTGCCAATCAAATCACAAACGCACATTATCACACGTTCTCCGTTTTGCAGGCCCTGAGCATGGACCGGCGGATAGGCTCCAAGGGTTTCGAAATACCCGCGGGATCATTCTCGGTTTTCTATCTGCTTGTTCTCATCGTATGGCTGCCATTTTACGACAGGGTTGTCGTGCCCTATGCCAGGCGGAAAACAAGGAATAACAGGGGTATCACCGTGTTTCACAGACTGGGTATCGGATTCGCCATTTCATCGTCATCTATGTTTTGGGTATCTAAGTATATTTTGTTTTTTATTTTATTAAAATTAATTGCTGTTAAAATTATATTACTACTGAGAAATCTTTTCTTGTTAAAGTATAGAGTACTTTATATTGTAATTATTTAGTTATTAAATAATACATTAAGCGTGGAACTTTTTAGTTGAATAATACATGGTGTGATTTTTAAATGTGAAATTTTTTTATAAAAGATTTTCCCTAAAATATTAGGTTACTAATAATTTTATGTATATTTAATGTATTTTGTTTTTAATTCTATACTTTTTATAAATTAATATAGACTAATATGAAAAACATATTCCTCTGTTTTTTTTTATTTTTTTATTTTTAAATATACATTATAAAAAAATATAAATATATAAATAAATTTAATTTTTTTATAAGAAATAATTTTATTGTAAGTAATGAAAATAAGATTTCTTTTTAAAATTATAATTCATATCCAACTTTATAAAAAATAAAGTTACATTTTTGAATCATGGAAACTAAATAGTTAAAAAATGATTCAAACTAAATAGTTAGAAATCCAATCATTGATGGATCTTTGGAAATATCATGTATTGATGGATAGTTGAAATATCATTCATGTAAATCTTATTATAACAATAAACCTATGTTACAGGGGAATTGCTCTTAAGAGTTGGGAAACCTGTTATAATGGTTCTGGCCCTCCCGAAAGCTTTGGAACTGTATGGGAACGTTCCCTTTTTAGTGGGAGGTGCAATGGGAGCTTGGGAAAGTTCCTAGAGCTTTGAAGACTACTTTTTTTTTTTGTAGTTTCGGCATTCCGTGGGGTTGGGGAATACAAAGTATGTAGAGAAATACACTCAACTACCCACAAAACATGAGCTTAAGTTGAAATCTTTGCAGGAAGAAAGGCCAAAGACGCATTCAGTGGGGTTGGGGAATACAAAGTATGTAGAGAAATACACTCAACTGCCCACAAAACATGAGATTAAGTTGAAATATTTGCAGGAAGAAAGGCTAAAGACATCCTTAACACCGATATCTTTAATTGAGAAACTGGAGCAATCTCTTGATGGGTTAAGGAAGCGTGTGGCACCTGGATGTAAGGGCAATATCTCGGATGTCAGGCTGTTGTTTATGTATATATATCACAAAAGATTGTGTATTCATATTGTATGTCATAGTCAATGCTTAAACATTAGAGTTGCTTTACTATTTCTTTTAAGAATAACTAGAGAAACATATGTAAAATTGTTCTTTTGTATTTTTAAGCCAGTTTGTTTCAAAGACTGGTCATGTGTCTTAATGAACTTGACATTTTAATATTTCATATATATAAAAGGGAAAGACTTAGGGAGAGAGATACCCAAAGAATATATTTATATATAAGAGAGATGATATATTTAAATGGATTTTAATATTTGAATATTTTGATTCAATATTAATTTTGATTATTATATAAATTATATAATTAAAAAAATATATCTTTAAATCTTTTATTGTATAATATTACCGCTCTCAATTAGTTGTTCCTATAAATTTTGAGGAAACCTCTAGCCGTTTCGACATCCGTACCTAAGTTCCCAACGAAAACTCATGCAACATAGCAATAAACACATTTTTACTTTATTTTTTCTTTAATTACATATTATAAAAAAAGAAAAAAATTATTTTTATATTAATAATACTCCAAAAAGACTAAGTAATGGTTTTGAGTTAAATAATGAAAATAAAATCTAAAATTTTAATTATAAATCATAAGAAATTTTAAATTACATTCAACTTTATATTTATATATATATATATATATATATATATATATATATATAATAAACATATTTTTATTTTTAAAATTTTATTTATTTTTAATTATATATTATAAAAAAATTATTTTTATAATAATAATAATTGAAAAAAAAATCCTAAAATCTTAAATGTAATCACAAAATTTTTTAAATCATGTCCAATTTTATAAAATAATAATAAAGTTGCACTTTTGATTGATAGCAGCTAAATAGTTAAAATTCGAATCAATAATGGATCGTTGGAAATACCATCTTCTTTTATAATTTATACTCTCCATTTACTTTTCATAAATAAGTGGTTTCGATTTTGTTTCTAATAAGATAATTTATTATTTACCCATTACATTATCTTTGAAGAGAGTTGGCCTTTTAGTGAAAAACAAAAGCGTTCGATTTTAGTTAGTGCTCCTAAACCAGATAATTCATGAGAGGATCACGGAAATTAAACATAACCATTTGAAGGGAAAGATTCCATTTTCATCGGGCGGTCCCCACTCGCTTACTGTACTAGACCTGTGTTACAACCTTTTATCAACCTTTTATCGGGATCAATCCCTATCTCCCTACGAGGATTGTCTGAACTAACCAATATCAGTCTTAGTCACAACAGTTTGAGCAGATAGAGCGGGTGTGCTTACATCATCAAACGACCTCGCCTTGAGACAAAGTAGAACAATTTTCAACCATATTGAAAAAAGTTGATTCTAGAAGTATATTATCTGATATTGTTTTTAATGTGATAATGTGAATCTTGAAATCCATATCAAATCAACGTGTGAATTTTGCAAACCATATATGGATAAATGTCAAAAAGAGAAGAGAAAATTTTTACGATGATCAAATGATTGATCTCATCATGTATCAAACAAGAATCATTATTTTATAGAATGTTTTTTTTTTTAATTCTTATTTCTTTTTTCTAAAATCTTGTAATCAATTTAGAGAAAATACTTAGATCTTTTGTATCTTCCTTCTCTCCATGGTCACCACCCTCCATGATAGAAATTATGAAGACTTTATCAAAGGGAAGACTTTATGAAAGAGCTTGTGGATTGCACTATAAAACACATAAATTTATACAAATCCCAGTTGGTAAATCTACGGAGGTTTTACGGACGGTTATTAACTTCCTATCTTCCTATCTAATTCCGTTGACTATGGTTGACTCCCCACCATCATATGATTAGGCGTGATTATTATTCTAACACCTCTGCTTAATCACGACCTATACTTTAACTTGCTAGCTGGTCTAAGTGTCAACTATGCTTACAACAAAACATTTCATTTTTTCCTTTTGTTAAAGAGTCCATGCTTGTTCATTTGTTGATGTAGTTTCTTTTTTTCTTTCATTATGAGCTCCTTCAATTGCTATTTTCTTATATACTTTACATCAACAAACTCTTCTGGATTAGGAATATCTCGAACAAAGTAATCCAATTCAAGTTCTCCCCACTTTCATGAGAAGCCACCCGAGAATATATACTGCTTTGTTTTTCGATATATCCACACGACCAACAAACATAAAGAATTGCCCAATATAATTCCTTAAAACTTTATTTTAAAGCAAAGACGTCTAACACACTTTTCCTGACTTTAGAAACAAAGGTTTTCTCGGGGCTTGGCTCCTTCGACGATGTGTGGAACCCATACACTTCATTTGTTCTAGTGATTCACCATTTATACTTTCCACACTGCTCAACTTAACGGCAATCACAACAGTGGTCACTTTACACCACTCAAGAGCAACAATAAGCAGTTGCAAATTGCTCCACAGGACAGACTCCACTGTGCTGCAATATTTCTATCACAGCCTCTACCGAGCATAGACCCACATTGTCAACACTGTTCAGCGCCGAATACTCCAGTGCTAGCCCCACATTGTCAACACTGTTCAGCGCCGAATACTCCAGTGCTAGTTTTGATTTACGACTTCACACTCAGCCTTCACACGCACAGGAGGTCAACAGGCTGGTTGGAAACTACACTCTTTCACACTGTTGAATTTGTGGCTCTATAGTACCTCGCAACAATTCAACAACAATGCTACCACACTCCACAATCTTTTTCTAGTCAAAGCTCAGTTTAATATGCCAACAACACTCACAAAGAGCTTCGCACCAAATTTCAACGCTCTACACACTAGCCCTCACTCCGCACTCCTTTCACCCGAGCCCTCACAGCTTTAGACTCACATGTTCAGTGGAAACCCTCGGTTCCGATATCATGACAGAAACTATGAAGACTCTATCAAAGAGTTTGTCAAGTGCATTACAAAACACAAAAATCTATACAAAACCCAACTAGTAAATCTACAAAGGTTTTACGGAGGGTATACGATCAAACGTGATTATTATTCTAAAATCAGAGGTGATTATTATTCTAAGGGTGCATGCTTTTACTTCAACTCACTTAACTAGAATCAAAAAATGCCTTAAACGTTACGGTTTCAAACATACTAGTAATTTCTATGATAAAGGGAATTTGAAAGAGTACTAAATAATAATGAAGAGACTGTTACAAAACTATGGCACGTTGCTAACATGCCAGCCGCCACTATCGAACACCACTTCCATCCAAACCTAAATATGATTCAAACAAAGACTTCAAACCATGGTAATAAGTCAAGAACATACAAATAAATGGAAATTTTCACTTCAACTCACTTAACGAAAAAGACATTAAACGTTAGGCTTTCAAAAATACCAGTAATTTCTATGATAAAAGGAATTTGAAAGAGTACTAAATGATAATGAAGAAGTTATGACATTAAACGTTAGGCTTTCAAAAATACCAGTAATTTCTATGATAAAGGGAATTTGAAAGAGTACTAAATGATAATGAAGAAGTTATTACAAAACTATGGCACGCGTCCCAGCAGCCACTATCCAACACTTCCATCCAAACCTAAATATGATTCAAAGAAAGACTTCAAACCATAAACATCAATGGATGGTAATAAGCGATGAACATACAAATAAATGGAAAATATTTATGCAAACATTGAAATCATATATTCCTTCATTTGCACAATAGAATTGAATATATGCTGTACTACTTTAAAAATAGCACTGGCCAAAAAGATCTTGTAACAATAATTGTTGAATTCGAAAGCTCCAACTGCTTAAATAAAATACATAGAGAGACTAATCCACGACTCCTATGCTCATGCTAACCAGCATAACCTTAGACGGAACTCCACGGGATTCATCAACGTTGAAGCCCGGAGATTAGATCTAAATTTCATTTTCTACAAAAACGAAACAGAAAAGGTCGCCATAAGCATATTGTTTTAATCTTCGCAGCAAATGCAGAAGGCCAGTTTGTATGATTTCACTAAATACCTGTTTTAATCTTAGCAACAAACGCAGAAAGCCAGGTTGTACAATTTAGCTAAATAAATGGGAGTCTAGACGGTTAAAAGTGGCCGGGATGTGGCCGAGATCTAGCCAAAAAAATTTCAAAAAATCTTGTAAATAGAGTGTTTGAATCGTGTTTTTGATGGTGGAAATGGATTCAGTACCATCAAAAACGTGTAGGACACCTAAAAATTTGAAGTTTAACAATTATAACTTGAATTTACAAAAATCCTGGCCAGATTTTCTCTAAATATTGTTAAATGTGTAATTTCAACGCAGCGGAAAACCACCAAACAAAACCACCTATCTTGTTCGCACCGCCTTTTGGCAAAGGCTGTTTTTCCTTGGAGCCCTCCGAACACATTCACTTGCTGCCACGCGTCCCATGTACGAGCACCCAAAAACCACTTTCCCCGGACGGTAAAGTTCGTTTGTTTTGCTCGAGGTTGGTGTGCGAACCTCGTTGGATCAGCCAAGTGATCTGGGCACGAAATCTTCACCGTCGATCTCCGGAAAGTGCACAGGCCCACGTCAAATCGATTTTTACGTGGAGTAAAAGGTTTATGGGTTGACCGCCGTAGGAGGAATTCAATGTTTTTAATGTGTCTTCGTAGATATTAGGTGGAGGTGTTAATTTTGGTAATGGGCATAAGTCCCATATATCTTTTATATATGTTTTATATAGATTTAGGTGAGGCCCATTTAATATTGTTATGGGCATGTATTTAATATAGTTTTTTTTTATATATGTTTTATGTATGTCGTAAAAAAAAGTTTACGGGTAGTAGTTTTATTGTTGTGGTGACTGCGCACAGCAGTGTGTAAAAAAAAAAATATATGAACAGGTTGTAATGTTTGAGTTTTTGCCATCGTAAAACTGAGATATAGCAAAAACCATGTGTGGTTTTACACATAAAGGAAATGGTGGAGCGATGTTTGTAAGCCTGTGTGAATTTTGTTTACAGCAGTAAACTTATGTAAACTTTTATTACAACAGTAAGTTGTTTTTCACAGGCAGTGAATGTTAAAAAGATTTTACAGTGGTAAATCCCTCTTAGTAACAGAGGATGAATATGTATGAGGCAATATATTTTTGAATAGAAATGCTTTGTGTCAGTTTAATGGTGTCATCTGAGTCATTTTGTTTCTAAGAGGTTTTCTGTCAAAAGATCCTGGACAGAGTAAACAGAGCATTGTCTCTGTAGTGGTTATTTTATTTGGTTTTGGTATTTCTCCATTTAAAAATACCCAACAGTGGTATCAGAGCAAGGCTTAGGCTCTTTGTAGGAGACAAAGAAGCTGAAGGGAGAAGGTTGTTGCTGCAGCAAAACCTCTCAGGCAGTTAGAAGACTCAGACAGCGAAGGATTCAGGTATTCCCCAAAAGCATTTCTCTTGTTATTGCAGAAGACAGTCAGTTTTTAAAAAAAATCACAGTCAAGGATTTAAAACCATAGTTCAAGATGCAAGGAATGGCAAGCACAAGCATGGGTATGTTCAACACCCAGCTCCCACACTTTAATGGGAAGAACTATGACTACTGGTCTATAACCATGAGAGCTTTGTTCATCGCTCAAGATATATGGGAACTAGTAGAATATGGGTTTGAGGAACCAGCTGATGAAATTGAGTTCAATGCATTAACTCAGGGAGAGAAGGATCAGCTGAAGCTCAATAGGAAGAAGGATGCAAAGGCCATTGTCTTGTTGTATCAAGCAGTGGACCAGAGTATATTCCCAAGGATAGCAGCAGCTACAACATCACATGAAGCATGGCAAACTCTCAAGACAGCCTATCAAGGCATGGAGAGAGTGAAGACAGCAAAATTGCAAATGCTGAGAAAGGATTTTGAAAACTTGAACATGAAGGAGTCAGATAACATTGACTCATTCTTCACTCATGTGATTGGTGTAATCACACAAATGAGAACTCATGGAGAAACAATTGAAGATAGAAGAATAGTGGAGAAAATATTGAGGGTCTTACCCTCAAGGTTCGATGCCATAGTCACCACCATTGAAGAGACAAAGGATCTCTCAAAATATTCAGTTGATGAGCTACATGCATCACTGATAACTCATGAGCAGAGGTTGAGTAGGAATGAAAACTCATCCCTTGAGCAAGCCTTCAAGACCCAGATGTCCTTTGGAAGAGGAAGAGGTCAAGGAAGAGGAAACCGAAGAGGAAGAGGCAGAAGCCAGAACAGAGGTGGAAAGAACAGCCCATCAAATGCACAAGGAAGAGGCAGCAATCCAAATCAGAACCAAGGTCAAGGTAGCAACCAACAAAGAGATCAGTATCAGGCTCAAGGACAAAGGTATGATAAATCTAATGTTCAATGCTATTATTGCAAAAAGTATGGACATTATGCTAGTGATTGTAGAAAGAAACAACATGATATGAACAGCAGACAAAATGCAAATGTTACAAGAGAAAACAGCAGTCAAGAAAATGTCCTGTTAGCTTGTAACATGGCTGAAACACATAGTGAGGACATATGGTTTTTAGACTCAGGTTGTAGCAACCATATGACAGGGAACATAGCCCTCTTTTCAGCCTTAAATCAGAATTTGAAATCAGAGGTCACACTAGGAACTGATAGTAAAGTGTCTGTTATGGGAAAAGGGGAGGTAAAAATATTTACAAAGCAAGGAGAAAGGAAAACCATAGCAGATGTCTACTATGTCCCCGGAATGAGATGTAATCTATTGAGTGTTGGACAGCTTATCCAAAAGGGTTACAATGTTTACTTTGTAAATGATGTGTGCACCATCATAGATATACCACCCAGCAAAAGATGCATTGCTGAAGTGAAGATGACAAGTAACAGAATGTTCCCTCTTAGAATAAGAGCAGACTTGAAAAACAAAAGGGAAATGGCAGCAGTCACCCAAGAGGCCTTCCAAAGCGTGCCAAAGGATGAGAACTGGTTATGGCACTTGAGATTCGGGCATCTAAACTTTGGAGGTCTAAACTTATTGAGCAGAAAAGGAATGGTAAAGGGATTACCATTGATAGAGAAGCCGGACAGCCTTTGTGAAGGTTGTATATTGGGCAAACAACATAGAGAGAGTTTTCCATCAGGAAAAAGTATAAGGGCAAAGGCACCCTTAGAGATTATCCACTCAGATTTGTGTGGACCAGTGCAAGCTCCATCATTAGCTGGCAGCCTATATTTCTTGACATTCATTGATGATTTTACAAGAAAGACATGGATATATTTCCTCAAGAACAAAAGTGAAGTCTTTGAGAAATTCCAAAACTTCAAAGCACTAGTGGAGAACCAAAGCGGGCTGCATATAAAAGTATTGAGAACTGATAGAGGAGGTGAGTATATCTCAAATGAATTCCTAAAGTTTTGTAGAGAAAATGGAATACATAAACAGTTCACAACTCGGTACACCCCACAGCAAAATGGAGTTGCTGAAAGGAAGAAGAGAACTATCATGGAGATGGCAAGGAGCATGTTGAAGGCAAAGCATTTGCCAAATGAGTATTGGGCTGAAGCTGTACATTGTGCAGTTTATATTTTGAACAGGTGTCCTACAAAGGCAGTCATGAACAAAGTGCCAGAAGAGGCATGGAGTGGGAGAAAGCAAGGAGTCACCCACATGAAAGTTTTTGGGTGTGTGGCCTATGCACACATTCCGGATCAGCTAAGGAGGAAGTTGGACAGCAAAGGGGAGAAATGCATCTTCATTGGATACAGTGATGAATCCAAAGCCTACAGGCTGTACATTCCATCTACCAAGAAGTTCTTTGTCAGCAGGGATGTTCAATTCATTGAAGAGGAAGCTTGGGATGGAAGCATAGAGAAAACAGTGAATGTTAAAAACTGTTTGTCTCATGATGAGGATGAAGAGGAGGTGGCTGAAATGAATCCCCAAACAGCAGCACCAACACAAGAACAGCAAGGTACACCATTGAGGATCAATGAGAGTGCTTCTCCAAGCACACCACAAGGAGGAAATTCAAGTGCATCTTCAAGCACTTGCACACCAAGTGAAAGAGGTAAGAAATTTAGAAATCTAAGTGAAATTTATGAAGAAGGAATGAATTCCTTATTTGCCTTGTTTTGTCATGTTGATGATCCTATTCATTTTGAAGAAGCTATTAAAGATAGAAAATGGATAGAAGCTATGGATGAGGAGATGAATGCCATAGAGAGAAACAAAACATGGGATTTGGTTGAATTACCAAAAGGCAAAGAAGTCATTGGTGTGAAATGGGTCTACAAGACCAAGAGCAATGCTGAAGGCAAGATTGAAAGGCATAAAGCAAGGCTGGTTGTCAAAGGCTACAAGCAGCAGTATGGGAGAGATTATGAGGAGACTTTCGCCCCGGTTGCAAGAATGGAAACCGTGAGAGCAGTGCTGTCCATAGCAGCTCAAAACAAATGGAAAGTCTACCAAATGGATGTGAAATCAACATTCCTAAATGGAGTGTTAAAGGAAGAGGTTTATGTGGAACAACCTCTCGGATATGAGAAGAAAGGTGAAGAGCACAAAGTGTGCAAATTGAAGAAAGCTCTTTATGGGCTGAAGCAAGCGCCAAGAGCATGGTACAGCAGGATAGATTCATATCTATTGGAGAATGAATTTGACAAATGTGAAGGAGAACCCACAGTCTACATCAAGGAAAAGGATGGTAAAATTTTAATTGTTGTCTTGTATGTAGATGATGTTATTTTCACTGGAAATGATATTTATCTTATTGAGAATTTTAAATCAGTCATGAAGAATGAATTTGAAATGACTGACATGGGTTTGTTGAGATACTTCTTAGGCATAGAAGTAGATCAAAATGAAAAAGGAATTTTTATATGTCAAGCAAGATATGTAAATCAAGTTTTGGGCAGATTTAAGATGGAAGAATGCAAGGCAGCAATCACTCCCACAGTGATGGGATTAAAACTCAGCAGAGAGGACAACAGCAAGGATTTTGATCCTAGCTTGTATAAAAGCATTGTGGGCAGCCTTATGTATTTAACAGCAACTAGGCCTGATTTAATGTATGCTGTTAGTTTAATTTCCAGGTTCATGGAGAGGCCAAAGGAGGCACATTGGCAGGCAGCAAAGAGAATTTTGAGTTATGTCAAAGGCACTAAAATGTTTGGAATTTTATATCATGCCTCAGAACATTCAGATTTGGTTGGATACACTGATAGCGATTGGGCTGGAAGTGTAGATGATCGGAAGAGCACTTCCGGTTATGTTTTTAACATGGGTTCAGGAGCCATTTCATGGGCTTCTAAGAAGCAGTCCATTGTAGCATTATCTACAGCAGAGGCAGAGTATGTGGCAGCGACAGCAGCAGCATGTCAGGCAGTATGGATGAGAAGGATGTTGAGAAGCTTAGGCCAAGAGCAGGCAAAAGCGACAGTGGTCTTTTGTGACAATAGCTCAGCTATTGCTTTGTCAAAGAATTCAGTGTTTCATAAGAGAACGAAACACATTGACACAAGGTTTCACTACATCAGAGAATTGGTGAGCAATGGAGAAATTGTCTTAGAACATTGCAGGACTCAGGAACAGGTAGCAGACATTTTGACAAAGCCACTGGACCAGAAAAGCTTTGAATTTTTGAGGAAGTGTCTGGGTATGACAGAATGCCCAGCTGTTGAAATTAAAGGGGAGTGTTAAATGTGTAATTTCAACGCAGCCGAAAACCACCAAACAAAACCACCTATCTTGTTCGCACCGCCTTTTGGCAAAGGCTGTTTTTCCTTGGAGCCCTCCGAACACATTCACTTGCTGCCACGCGTCCCATGTACGAGCACCCAAAAACCACTTTCCCCGGACGGTAAAGTTCGTTTGTTTTGCTCGAGGTTGGTGTGCGAACCTCGTTGGATCAGCCAAGTGATCTGGGCACGAAATCTTCACCGTCGATCTCCGGAAAGTGCACAGGCCCACGTCAAATCGATTTTTACGTGGAGTAAAAGGTTTATGGGTTGACCGCCGTAGGAGGAATTCAATGTTTTTAATGTGTCTTCGTAGATATTAGGTGGAGGCGTTAATTTTGGTAATGGGCATAAGTCCCATATATCTTTTATATATGTTTTATATAGATTTAGGTGAGGCCCATTTAATATTGTTATGGGCATGTATTTAATATAGTTTTTTTTTATATATGTTTTATGTATGTCGTAAAAAAAAGTTTACGGGTAGTAGTTTTATTGTTGTGGTGACTGCGCACAGCAGTGTGTAAAAAAAAAAATATATGAACAGGTTGTAATGTTTTAGTTTTTGCCATCGTAAAACTGAGATATAGCAAAAACCATGTGTGGTTTTACACAGCAGTGCATAAAGGAAATGGTGGAGCGATGTTTGTAAGCCTGTGTGAATTTTGTTTACAGCAGTAAACTTATGTAAACTTTTATTACAACAGTAAGTTGTTTTTCACAGGCAGTGAATGTTAAAAAGATTTTACAGTGGTAAATCCCTCTTAGTAACAGAGGATGAATATGTATGAGGCAATATATTTTTGAATAGAAATGCTTTGTGTCAGTTTAATGGTGTCATCTGAGTCATTTTGTTTCTAAGAGGTTTTCTGTCAAAAGATCCTGGACAGAGTAAACAGAGCATTGTCTCTGTAGTGGTAAACAGAGCATTGTCTCTGTAGTGGTTATTTTATTTGGTTTTGGTATTTCTCCATTTAAAAATACCCAACAAATATGACTAGAATTTCCTTAACTTTCTGGGAAATTCCTCCGGCTAGTTAGACCACTGCAAATAAATGTTTTAATTTTCGCAACTGGCTATAATTCCTGATAGAAACAGAAAAATATTTCATTTTACAATAAAGTTATGCAGATACGCTGGCAGTGAGCTATAATTCCTGATATAGTCAGAAACAGAAAAAGATTTCATTTTAGAATAAAGTTGTGCAGATATGTTGGCAGTGAGCTATTGGGATAATATATTTAGTGAGGGGTTTGTAGGAAGCATTTATTTTGAAGGTTCACAGAAAAAAACCGAATACATCAAGCAGATGAAGAACCAATCTGTCCAATAAGCTATTTTTAACTTAATAGACTTTAAAATAATTTTTTTTTTTTTCATTTCTTCAAAACAATCACAACTTTATGGGTTTTTAGATATCGCAATGGATAATTTTAAAAAAATTTACAACCCAACATTTATCAATGAACCAAAAAAATCTATCCATTTACATGAACGTTCCTCGTCGTTTGAAACTATAAAAACTAAATAATACACCCGAATTTTATTTACAAAAACTACTCTGCAACCGTTGAATTTAAACTGATTGCAGATTTCGAAATATTTTGAAATCTATTCATTTACATTTATTTACATGAACGTTTTTAGTAGTTTGAAACTATAAAAACTAAATAAATGCACTTGAATCTTATGTGCAAGGACTGGTTTACAACTCTTAAATTTAAAATTGATTGCAGATTTCCAAATATTTTGGAATATGATAAATAAAATTAATATAAAATTAACTTTACCCTTATTCATAAACTTCTAGAAAATTTCCGAAATCTACACTATAGAGTTATTCATATATTCTATAAAATTTCCGAAATGCACGATAGAGAATATAGATAAAAACGGCTAACAACAACTCCTGTCATATGCCTGACGCTTCCATTAAACAGTTTATAAACCTGTCAGCAACATGAAAGTATTGCATGGCCAATCGTCTGCTCAGAGCTAATGCTCCGATCACACTGCCAAACCCAATTGCGATTCCAAAACCCATTCCAGCCTCCCACGATTCCCACCAACGAAGAGTGCTCACGACTATGGTCAGGCTCACCTGATGCTTGATCGCTGCAGTTTCTCAGAAGAGGAGAACCACACAGCTCCGGGTTACCAGAGAACGAGGGTACCCCAAATGTGTCCAAATGTCCACCATATGGAATACTCACGTAATTAATTGGAGATGGCTTGCACATTTCAAAAGCGATTAGGTTCCAGAGTACTATCTCTGTAGTGTGTGTGATACGGATTGGGGGAAGAAAAATGGTGGCCCTGATTCTCAAACTCAATCTCCTCCCTGCCTTGATTTAAATCTCATCCCAGCATTTCTTAATTATATTGCGTGAGGGATTATTTTGGCGTCATTCCCTGCTTTGTTTTTGTCTTTGAGCTTTACAGTGCACTGCTTTCCACAACAGTCCATGCAGATGACAGACTCATGCTCTTTCAAAGGTGGAGATGCAATTGCAGTGTGCAAGAAACCCAAAAGATGATGATGATGACACGACAAACTTTCGACAAATGCATAAGCTTCTCCTGGACATCAACGGTCGAGTTGATCAGCTCCAACTGTAGTAGCTTTAGGAGAACGATGAAAGGGATTTGATTTCCAAGAATCAAAAGGTCGCTCTGTACATCTTTTGCAGCATAGTCAAGCTTATTTTCCCCAAAAATAGGGTCATAGTTAATTCTTTTTAGACGAGGCATCTCAGAGAGTTCAAACGTAAGAGATCCGCTGAGACTTGAATTGGACATCTGCAAGGAAATCAAACTAGTCATATTGATTAACCAACTGGGGAATTCAGTGTGAAATGGGTTGCTATCGAGATGTAGAATTTCTATGGATGTAAGGTTTTGCAGCGAAGGGAGAATGGCACCCGTGAGGCCACAGTTCAACAATGAAAGGTTCCTGAGCTGAGAAAGGCGACCTACTGACCGTCCCCATGCTGAGAGGTCGACTCTGTCAAGGGATAGGTGTTTCAAGGCTGTGAGATTTGTAAGCCATGAGTGGTCGGGACTTTCAGAGTAAAAGCAGAGGAATGGTCCCTGAAAATCCCGCTTTAGAGAGGTTAAGGTGTGTTAATTTCTTCAACAGGCCCAGCTCTTGGGAAATAAGTTGGCCCTTAAAATTATTGGAGCCGACATTCAAACTCTCCAAATCCCTTAACTGAGAGAGAAAGAATAGTGCAGGACGGAACTCACCATTCAGACTGCAATTATGCACATCCACGCCAACCACATGACCGGTCCGTCCGTCGCAAGACACGCCATCCCACTCGCAACAGTTAATTGAAGCAATATTCCATGAAGCCAATCGTCCAACAGAATCATGTAGATGGTTTTTAAAATTCAAGAGAGAATGAATTTATTGATTCAAACAACCAGTGTCGCAGTAAACAGACTTCAATATAACCAGGAAAATTATGCAACAAATGAACACCCGGGTAACAAAACTCAACAAGCTCTTTCGCATGATACCTGTCAGACGCCATTCTTGTTTAGGGTCTGCTTCTGCAGTGTTGCAGGCTGCCTATTTTCGGCATCATAATTATTTTTTCTGGGCGCCGGGATGATGGGTCCTCAACTATCTGCTTTAACAACACTAATTAAGATTGTACTCTTTTATTCTTCACGAAAAGTCGAACGCTCTTATTCTTCACGACTCTTTTATTCTTCACGAAAAAGGAAATTCAAAGAGAATGTATTACTCAATAAAAAATTATTTTATTAACCAAAAAAATTGGCTTATTTATAAAAATAATAACAGTATTATAAATTACATTAGAGTTCACATAAACATTATTATATAATAAATATCAAAATTTTTACCTTAGTCTAAAGAGTCCAGTTCAGAAAATAATAGAAATTTGGGCAAGATTATGATAAAATTCCGCAGAAATTATTTAAATCTTAGTTACAGCTGTGAATTTCCGTATTTTGAGTGCATTAGGGGTTCTTGATGGTACTGAACCCATTTCAACCTTCACAATACAATTCAAATACTGGAGCATTCTGATTTTTTGAAATTTTTTTCCCCTGATTCCCACAAGAAATATGTCATATGTCATACCAGCGAATTTGTGACGTCCATAGACAACTCCCTAGACTCTTAAACATTCATATGGAAATCACTATATAATAAATATCAAAACACTTACTTTAAAGCACCCTTCACATTGCTAAAATAAAATAAAAATCATAAAATCTAACTAAATTTTAATCTTAATTCAATTTAGATTATTAATATTAACTATAAAAAGAATTAATATATTACTGTAAAACATATATATAAATGGTTAACAAACATTCATATAAGCATTACTATATAATAAACATCAAAACATTTATTTTAACTTACATTTCACATTTCTAAAATAAAATAAAAATCATAAAATCTAATTAAGTTATAACTTTAAGTGATGATTGACGCTATGTGATTCATTTCACTAGTTTGGATCCCACTTCTTCACAATTGTGAGCATCACCAATGAGTGCTAAGTGGACTATTAAAAAATCATGAGAAATTTAGGTGATCATTGAGGCTATGTGATTCATTTCACTAGTTCCAATCCCACTTCTTCACTCTTGTGAGCATCACCAATGAGTGTTAAGTGGACTATTTAAAAATCATGAGAAATTTAAGTGATCACTGAGGCTATGTGATTCATTTCACTAGTTTCAATCTCACTTCTTCACCCTTGTGAACATCACCAATGAGTGCTAAGTGGACTATTCAAAAATCATGAGAAATTAGTTAGTTAGGACTACGTCTCATGGAAATGGTCTGTTATAGACATTTTTGTGCCTCGCAGCATGGAGCATGAAATGTCAATAATTACAGGGATCCTCAGTCCCTAAACATGTTGTTCTTACCCCTAGAGGAACAAGGTCAGCAAACCACAACACTTCCTATCAGTTCTCCACCTGAAAACACTCAAAAACAGGCTATTTTTGGATCATGTCAGCTGCTCCACTGAGCATCTGCGCTGAATGTCAACTGCTCCTCCTTGTACCTGCGCTGAAAGTCAAAACCAATGAAGGCTACCTGCGCTGGGCGAGATTGGCCAAGTGGCACAGTCATTCTGCAAGGTGTCAACTGCCCAGGAAGCTTCCAAACTGACACTTGGTTCAAGGAATTCGCCCTATGATGAGTAAGAGGTACTTGATCTCCATGTGGAAGCAAGGATCTCCAAGTGGACTCAAGAACTGAAGTTTAACTGAAGAGGGAGAGGACACAAGGCAGCTTTAGGTCAGTCTCAAGCTGACTCATCCTTTCTCCAAATCTCCTATATATAGAGCTCTTCTATGAGGTCTAGGGAGGCTGGAATTTTGTGCAAAGCAAGGAAGTGCTGTTGGTTTACAGTTAGAGCTATTGGGTGATTGCTTTTATAGAGGGGAAGAGGAGATTTCTTGCTGCTGGGGAGGTGCTGCTGGATTGGAGCCATTTATGGTTGTAACCTTCTCAGAACCTTTTACTTCTATCAATAAAGCTTTGAATGTTCTCCTATATACTTGTATTGCATTGATGTATTGTATTTACTTGTATATCTGATTCACTCTAATCCATGCATCAGTTATGAGTACACGTTTCTTGTAGTTTCCCTCTCTTGTTTGTGCAGGATCTTTGTGTAGCTGGGCCGGCAAAAGAACAAGGAGCTGGGAACAAGGGACGAAGAGAGAAGACAAGATCGACAAAAGCGAAGGATATCGATTGGTCAATCTTTTCTTCCTTCTCTGTACTTTCATAAAGGAAAATATCAAAGCTTTACTTTCAGTTGTTGCTAAGGAACTATCACCCTTAGAGTAGGGATAGGGTCATTCCAAGTCGGATACTTTTCCCCACAACATGGTCATAGATGAATGACTTACTTAACTCAGTTGAATCCCAAAAAATGATATATGGGAAAACTCCTCAATATTTAAAAACTTTAATTTAATTTAAATTATTATTATTAATAATTATAAAAATAATTGATATAAGAGTGTGAAACAAATATATAGAATCTGATTCTTAAATAAGGAGATTTATCCCAACTTTAATAAATCTTAACTTTTGATGTGTCTATGGATATAGTAAACATTCGTAAGACATAATTAAAAAAAGAAATGATACTTCCAATTAACCATCTCATTCATTTTCTTTGTAATTCATGTAACATTATTATTATATAAAGATGGCGGTGATTATAAATTAAAATTTTTAGATTCTATATTCATTACTTACTTTTTATTATATGAAGGTTAAAATGGTTTGTATTTTATTTTTTTGTGGAGGAAAAAATTGTAACTAATTATTAATAGAAATAAAAAGTTACATTAGTAATCAGTCCTCCCTTTAAGAGGCCAAAAAGAAACTCAGTTGTTTTGAATAAAAACGAGCACAAGACTATATACAAAAGATTGTTTATGTTCATTAGCACACTGATCAAAACTATTACATATACACTGCATGTACAGTACATAAATAAAAACTAAGAGCATGATAATCATTAAAAGGAGGGAAAGAGTCTAAACCCTCCCTAGCCAAAACTAAAATTTTTCAATGATGAAAAATTAATAAGCTCAGTTAGCCATTAAACTACAACAAAAGATTGTTGTTAAGAGTGACACTTTGTCCCATTTATGAGTTAATTGATCTGCCAATCTCTAAGAGCATGTCAAGTGCCTTCTTTAGATAGGGAATCTGCTTCAAAATTCCCTTCCTTGTATATATGGAAATAGAAATATAATTAAAAGCTTGGTTTAGTTGTAAAATTTATTCAAGAACAAGAATCTGTGTGTGATTGTGTCATCTCTGTGAGTTGTTGAACCAATTAATAAGATTTATAGAATCTCCTAATACTTGAAGAGATTTGCAATCATGTTCCAGGGCCTAGCACATTAGATGTTTTAAGGAAAGAATCTCTACGTAATTGTTAAATGCCTGCCTAGTCCAATTTTTTTATTTTAGGACATGTTGGGTACTTAAGTGAAGGACCGGGCCACCCCCACATGCTTTCTTCATTTCATGCCCCATCAAAATATGACCATGGCAATTGGCAATTTATTTCTTCTGCAATGATCATGTGAGGCATTTGAATAGGGTCTTTCGTAGGTAACATAACATAGATGTCTCCAACTTCAGTTGTAATAAGATTTGGGATACATGGTGTTTCCCTAAAAGTAGCCTTGTTTCTAACCAACCATACTCCCAAACATATATGAGGGGGGATATTTTGGAGAGTTTCATCCCAAGATGATTCTCACTAGCTTCTCCAAGCCTCAAAAATTCTTGCCCCTCTCCATTCCATATTAAATCCCAACATTTGTCTAGTCTTAGCCCAGATGCTTTGTGGGAAAGGGAAAACTAAGAACAAATGAAGGACTGGTTCTTCAACATTTCTACACAAAGTGCACCATCCTGGGCCCTATCTTAGTCTCTTTTGGAGATTATCCCAAGTTGTCACTTTGTTTCTAATGATACACCACATTAAAATCTGCATCTCAGCTAAGAATGTAAGGTTCCATAAGGGCTTCCATCACCATTCAAGGTTGATCACCCTTAATCTATCCTCAATATGATGACTATAACCTATTTTGGAGTGTAAATCCTGAATGGACTGTGTACTCAACATAACGTATATTCTTTGTCTCCAAGTCTAATATGCGACCTCTTATGCGCATCAATATAATCAACCCATATGCTGACTTGATCATCACGAATATTTAGTTGAGTTGTTGATTTCCATGTTGGTGACCAAAAGGTATTTTGTGTTTTGTCCCTTATTTGGTGTAGATGAATGAAACCCTGACCATTTAGAAAAGTCACCATTTCATCCAAAAGTTTGAATATTTTTTAACAACTTGTCCAAGGGTCTAGCCCAATTCTCATTTTTTCTCCATTTCCCATCCTCCACGGTAGGTCACTTCCAATGATATTAAAATAGGCATTGACTGCTTTCGAGATGACTAATGAATTTGGTATCATTTTATCCTGTCTTCTAATCCAGTCATCAATTGAGAGGGGGAATATATATTTCCTTGTGACCACCGTTGTCTATAGACTATCTATAGATAGGAGCCTCCAACTAAATTTCACAAAAAGAGACTTTGCAAACATAAGAATGTCCTTAAGTCCCCATTCTCCCTAGGATTTTGGGAGGGCCACCTTTTTCTAGGCTACCTAATGATGGACATTTTCTTCCTTTGATCCAACCCATAAGAATCTACCACATAGTTTTCATATTGAGGCTAAAATTCCTTTTGGGACCCATGCGAGGGCCATCCAATAAAATAGTATGGCCTCCAACAAAAATTTAATATGGACTAATATTCCAACTCTCGTCAACCACTTGAAGCTCTAGCGTTGAATTCTTTTTTCCACCTTGGCCATTAACCACAACCAATCATTTTCCGATAAGAGTTTGGTTTGAAAAGGAAACCTAGGCACTTGAGACTATCCCTTTGAGGATGGTTCAAAAGGGATTTTGTTTTTTCACCCTTCTCACCTCGAATTGAGACAACCTTGTCACTGATAGTATTGATTTATGAACATTGATTACCATACCTGTGGCTTTCTAAAAAAAGCGAGGCCTTGTTTTATGGATTCCAAGTCTTGTCTAGAGCCATTGCAAAAAATTAAAATGTTGTCAACAAAAAGTAAGTGGGTGATGAATAATTTTAATGCCATTTTGATTCCATTTATCTCTCCCCGTCTTTTTTCTTCTAGCAGAAGTCTACTTATCCTTTCAACTTCCAATAGAAATTGGAGGGCGAATAGGGGACAACCCTATATCTAACCTCTCTAGCCATTAAAAAAGTGGGAGGTTGAACCATTTATTAAGACAATAAAGCAGCCATTAGTTATGTACCTGATAACCCAATTAATAAATGGCACATTAAATCCTCAATGAGTAAGAATCATGCAAATGAAAATCTAGTTGATCTGGTCATAAGCTTTAGATAGGTCTAATTTTTCCATTACCCACTTTAGCTTTTACATTTTGATATTGTACAATCCTTCTTGGGCCACCCCAATGGCTTCATGGATCTGCTTACCTACAAGGAACCGAAACTGTTCTCTGGACATGTTTATGAACATGACCGATCTAAGGGGCAATACTATTATCTTGGCTATGATTTTATATATGCAATTGCATAGGGAGACAGGCTTGTATTCATCGAATGATTTAGACTCATCTATGTTTGGGATGAGTACTATGAAGGTAGAATTAAAGGGGTCATATATTCTCCTTGTCTCGTGGAAATCCTCTATAACCTGCAAGAGTTCATCCATGAGCAACTAAAAAAATCCAAGATAGAATTACATCGTCCATCCATCTGGCTTGGGGATTTTTTCCTTCTGCAACCCTTCGAGAATTGTCTCCAAATCCACTTTTGAGATAGGCTTCATTAACTATTTATTTTCTTCCTCCTCCACAAACCTAGGAAAATAATAGGCTATTTGGATGACCTCTGCAATGGAAGCTTCCTCTCGAGCCCTGAATAAATTTTGGAAAAAAGCCTTTTCAAGTGATGGAATTTCACCAAAATATTTTTCTTATCTCCCATCAAGATATGGCATTTCCCAGATTGTGTTTGCATTCTTTTGAATTTTGGCATAGTTATGAAGGAATTTAGTATTCTCGTCCACACTTTTTAACCACATCACCCTGCTCTTCTGCCTCCACTGTTCCTCTTTATCGGCCAACGATTTCCTCTTGGAGATTTTCAGTTGCATGATCCTTTACTTGGTGTCCACGGAATCGTATCCTCCTCCTGCAAGTGATTCTAGCCTCTCCAATTCTTCTTCAATTCGTTTGGGATATGCTTCATCTCTAGTCTTCTTCTCAATAGTCCATTCAATAGAGGCCTTTTTGACCCTTTTTATATTGTTGACGAAGTGATAGGTTGGGGCAATTCCCATATCATCTTTGAAAGGAATCCATGTTTCATTTACGATCTGAGTATAACCTTCATCATCCAACCATGAGGGGTTGAATTTGAATGGTCTACTAGGTTTTATGTTCCCCCCTTCAGTTCTAGAAAAAGTAGATTGTGGTTAGAAGACCCCCCTATACCAATCTATTTTTGGAATAGAGGTATATTATTAACCAAAGTTTTAGCAAGGATGAATTTGTCTAGCCTCTTGGAAACCCTATCTTCTCGAGTATGCTTGTTCCTCCATGAAGGTTTGAGTTTGATTAAGTTAACATCAATAAGGCGCCTGTCCATGCAATTGCAACTGAATAATTTTTCCATCGGGTTTGGAAGAGCTTAGGGAACCCATATTATAGAGGCCCCTAGGTAAAAATTCATGTCACCCCCAAGAATTATGTTATCCTCCTTCATAAAAGATTTGGCCATTAATTTGTTCCAATACTCGCATCTGTCGTGAAAACGCCCATAAATGTTTATTAATCTCAGGTCCATATTCAGGTCAGTTGAGTAGATGTTTATCCCCAAGATATTCTTTGAGACCAAAGTGCTTGAGATTTTGATAGATTTCATATTTATTCCCATAGCTAATCCCGTAGATCAACCTCTCACATCTAGAGAGAAAAAGTACCAGCCTGGGAACATCTTAGCCAAAGCTTCAGTTTTTGGTCACCTTGCCCCATAGTTTCCTGAATGATGATGATATCAGATGCCAAGGATGAAATAAACCTTTTCAATGCTAGTTTTATTTGGGAACTAACAAAAACGATGCAATTAGGAGAGAGAGAAATCATGAGGGAACTAGGGTGGGGGTCTGAATTTCTCTAAGCACCCCTTTGAGGGATTTATGTTTCCCTTCAACAATATCTAATTGAGCTTTCATTTGTGCCTTGGAAAGATATGATTTTATACCTTTGGATTTCACATTCCATAGAATGGTCGGGAGAGGGCCCAAGCCTCCCATACAAGAAGATGGGCCCTCTTTAGGAACCTTGGGTCTTATATTATAGGGAGGGTATATAATAGGGTGAGGACCCGACACAGTCGTGGAGGTTGAGGGGGTAGGATTCGAAGAGGAAAATATGATAAGGTAATCAATAGGCCTAAGAGACGAAACCATTACGGATGATATACAAGTGCATACAACAACATGCCTAGAAGGACCAGGGACCAATACCATACAAGAATTATCATTCAAACAATAATTTGAACAGCAAGGGAAAGGTTCAAGAATACCTAAAGGAAGAGAGGATTTGTCTTCACGTGTGGTTGACTCACGTAATGCCTACTGGTTCTTTTATTTGCCTTCCACCCCTAAACCACTTCCCAACACCATATTTTCTCCCTGTCGAGCCTAATATTCCTTAAATTAATCCTATGTGGGGGCCTTCTAACCAATCTCTCAGGATCCTGACTTCTGACTACTTTCATGTTTTCTCTCAAACTGAGAGCTTGATTTGTTGATGCCAATAAAAACAAGAGGGAAATCGCGAACCAAATGTTCCTGAGTAAGATATCGACAACAACAGAAGTGTAAATCCTCGTAGTCAACTTGGTGTCTGCATCCTTTGAAATTTAGCATGATGTTAGGAAACAACCCCTCTTTGAGATCCAATTTGTCAAGGATCCTAGAAATAGTTCTGGTTATGGATGTATTAAAAGACATATCAGCCGCCTGGAAAACCCCCAATTTATTCTCGTTTGCATGAAACACATCTTTTGTCCATATCTAAGGGAAAAGAGTTGGTAATATTACCCAAATTGGTAACTCTTCCACATGCTCCCTCATCACGTCAAAGAGAGGGTTCCATCGTTTTAACGAGACTGTTGACCCAAATTTAAACATGAACCAACCCCTTGCAAGGATAATTACCTCGGCTTCTCTCCCTACAGTATCGTCCGATGAACCCTGTATCCACCCATCTATTTCTTTTGTTTTAAAGTGTCTTCTCGATGCCCTTCCAACCAGAATGTGCTCTTCCACCTCCATGGATGAATCCAGCTGCATATCTTCCCCTAACACTAGGTGCTTATCATCTGACTTGGTTTGCATGAACTTCCTTTGTTGTCTGTTTCACCCATGCCTTAATACATCCCCCTTCCTCAGTTCCAATGACCCTATCCACCACCTGTCGAAAAGGCTTGCGCCTTGCATGGCCCAGATCTGCATATTATCGCCTCCTCGAATTGATATTATGACGATCAACCAAACCTTCCTCTGTGAAACCCTCCGACGAAAACAATCCTATTTTTTTTATTCTCTTTTGAGGTGTCCTGCCTCAATGCTTCACAAATACACACATTTTCTCCTCTCAAATTGTCTAAAAGATTCTTCGGGACATACCCTAAACCAAAACCTGATGGATTTCCTACTGACTCTCCTAGTAGGGCCTCCTCCTTGAGATCAAAATTGAGTATTCCTTGACCATCCCAAATTTCCCAACCACAGACAACTGAAACTCCCCTCTCGAAAAATATTCTAGAGAAAAGCAACTCAAGGCTTTGGTAGCTTAGATGCTTCGAGTTATTTCTTTCCAATTCCTCACAAAGTGAAAAACCCTCGATTCGTGAAGTGAAAACACTGGAGCTCGACCCTGCCCATGAAGGATTAGAAGGATTAAAGATATTAGATCTTACCCTGACACTATTATGGATTATGTCTTCGAGCCCTCTTGACTACTGAGCACACTAAACCTACGATGCTAAAGGAAATGAGGGTCCTGTGCTAACATGAAAAGAGGTAGCCAGGATCACTGTTGGTATCATCCCAAGACCCCCTTTTTCCTCATAAAACATATCATTTACCCATTCCTTTTCATCATATATCCCTTAGAATCCTTGAAAATTGGTTAGTTAATAGTCTTATAGTTATTAAAATGCATTGAAATTGATTTAGGAATTTTATGTTGAAGAATTAGAAGTTTTTGGTGAAATGGTTACAGGAAGTTCCAACATCCTGTAATTAGCTCATTGTTTGACATGTGGCACAACAGCTGGGCTAGAGCGAAAGGCATGGATGAAAAATAGAATGTCCAAGGATGGACAAACACCTATCATACAGCCGAATCGACCCTCCTACATGCGCGGTCAACTCAGGTCAAAGCATGGCACACTGGCGACAAAGGCAGAAACAACAGCTCATTCTAATTTGATTTAGTTTTTGTTCTTTTTGAAATCAGTTAGGATAGAAACATTTTGAAAATCTCGATGTATTAAAAGCGGCAACAGCCAAATTCCGAATGTACATTCATTATCGAAATGACATGGTTGTGCTAGACATATGTAAATACAGTCCGAGTAATAGATGTAATGGTTAATCGTTGTATCATTCTGAAACAGAGTTTTTGAACTTAATACTAAGAATCCAGTTACAGTTACGACTTGTGTCTTGTGCATTGATTTGATAGCCGGTCGAATATAGTCTAGTGTACCTCTGGAACGCGGATGGGCCCTGCGTTCAACCGGTATACTGTCCTTTTCATTTTATTCTCACTTAGGGTATTATATGGTTTGCACAGTAGTTACGATTGATTGGATTTCGATTTCAATAGGTATTATATGGTTTGCATAGTAGTTACGATTGATTGGATTTCGATTTCAATAGGTATTATATGGTTTGCACAGCAGTTACAATTGATTGAGTTTCGATATCAATAGCTCTTGATTTCCACCGAATGTATATGGTTTGCGTTTGTGGTAATGCCTGAACAGTCATCACTGAGATCTTGAAGCGCGTCCTGTAAGGGATTCGATCCCTATGTTGTCTTTTAAAAGCACTGTCATGAACTTTATTTTCATTTCAAAATCCATTTATGATCTATGTATATTTTGATATTGTATAGATATTAGTGAATGCTGGGTGTTTACTGAACAAGGGTTTTATGTGTAATGTCTTTGTAAGGAGATTGAGATCATTGTTGCAGTGATACACAGTGTTTAGGTTCAGTGTTTAATCTGGTAAATGCATTTAATGATAGTATTGTAATCAGGTATATTAGCAGAGTGACTTGAGTGTTTGGATGATAGGTGACATACCCCAGTCTTCCGTAAAGAAGCCATGTGACCTACATCATAACCACTTAGCCAACAATCCTTTATGTCTATATACTTTAGACGCATGCCTCTAAGCTTACGCATCTTGGTCGATAATAAATATAGTCTAGTCTAGTACCCTAGCTAGAACACTACATTTTGGCGCCGTTGCCGGGGAGGCGTACTTAAAGGATTCAAACAAAAAGAAAAAAAAATCAATACACAAAAATAAACAAAAACACAGTTAGAAATCATGTTCATTTATGCCTAGATTCAGAGACAATCAAGGTAGATTTGTAAAAACCCCCCACCATCTAAAAACTAACCCATCATCATCAGGAGCAGACTCTCTATGGAATACAACACCAGCTGAGGAAGTTATCCAAACATTGGAAGAAAAATTTTATTCAGGACAGAAACTTACTCTTATTGAGAGGGAAACTTTATTCACACATAAATCACAGAAGAAGCACTTTCCTAGACCTTCTACACAAGGAGAAAGTAGTACAGTTACAGAACAATCTTCCTTCCTCCTTTTTCCACCAAGTGGCATTGACACAGAGAGACCAATTAGAATGGCTGAGGAAGGATCTGTATCAGTACCACGCCAAGGAGATGAAGAGGAGTCAACTTTTAAGTTCCCTATACATGAACCACAAGAGGATGAGGAGATCAAAATGAAAAACATACCCCCATCCGTGCTACCAAATTTCTATGGTATGGCTTCGGAGGATCCAGACTCATTCTTATTCGAGTTTGACATTGTATGTCGAACTTATGGCTATATAGATGATGCCCATAGACTCAGATTGTTCCCAGCCACATTAAAGGCATCAGCCTTAAAATGGTTCATGGGGCTAGGTGAGCATGCTATAGTTGATTGGGATGGCATGAGGAGAATATTTCTAAGGAAATATCAGCCTTATTGCAGATCCAAAGACTCTAAAGATGATATCTTTAGAATGAGCCAGCAAGAGGATGAAACCTTAGAGGAATATCTAGAACAGTTTGTCTACAACTTACAAAAATCTAAACACCGAACTATGCCTCTTGATCTGGTCCGCACAATATTCTTGAAAGGCATCCGAGAGGAATACATGGATGATCTCAACTTGATGGGAAAGGGTGACATTTCTGCCTTACCCTTTGAAGAAATCACTGAGTTGTGTGAAAAGTACTCAAGAAGTAAAGCTAAAATGGGAAAGAGAAGTCTGTCATCAAGGGTCACAAAAACTGCCTCTGCAAGTGTCACCAGGGCCGAAATAGGGAATCTTTTAGAAGAGTTTAAAACAGATTTGTTAATCACTCTAGGGAACCAAATTGACACTTTAAAAGCCAAGAAGAAACAAGAAGATGAAGATCATATCATGGTTATTTTCTGCCCAAAATGCCGGAAGAAACATGCATTAAAAGATTGCCCTCTAGAGAACATCCAAGTTTTTGCTTTCTGTACTGAACATCATGATATGTTTAACTGTCCTAAAGTTAAAGTTTTGCAGAACTATAATATGGCAGCCAATACATAGATGGAAAACGTGTATTACATGGGCACAAAGCGACCATGGCAGCCAAGGCCAGCACCCCAAGGTATGTTTCCAAATCAAAATCTGCAATTTCCTATGAATGATCAAATGTATGCACAAAACTCATGGAATGTACCCATTCCATGGTAGCACCAAAACCAACCACAAAACCAATGGAGACCGTCTCAACAGTACTCCCAATCTTATCATACATATCCTCAATCATACCCACCTTACTCACAACCATATCAACAATACCAACATCCGTATCCATCACATTCTCAACCATATCAGCAGTATCCTCAACAAGTTGTCTATCAGCCCCAACCTCCTCAACACGCACTACCTGCTCCTCCACCAATAAATGCACCACAACTGCAATTTCCAGCTAACTCACAACCTCCCAGACCCACTCAAATTCCTGCTCAAACTGTCCCAAATCCCAATAATAGAGCAGAGAGGCCAGCCTATAATATAGAAGAAGGAACCTCATATTCGACACTGCCTTTGCAAAACATTAATTTGAGGTCTGGTAGGGTGCTCCACAAGGATTCTCCAATAACAGATAAGCAAGAAGAAAACTCAGAAAAGGAAAATGAAATGACAAATCAAACAAAACCAAACAGTGATACCAAAGATAAACAGATGCAATCACTGCATCCACCTTTCCCAGACCGATTGGTCCAAATAAAACCACCACTGTCTATACCACAATTTGATGTCTTAGATGAACTTAAAAATGTCTACATAAAAATTCCATTGCTGCAAGCTATAAAAGACATTCCCATCTATACTAAGGCCATCAAAGACATATGTCTCAAGAAGCCTGCTAGAAAAAGGATTCATCCTCAAACCATTCATGTCATAGGACATTTAGCAGGCCTTATGACCAATACCATCTCCATGGAAAAGTATGTTGATCCTGGCATTCCCAAAGTGACCACCATCATTAACAACATACAAATTCCAAACACTTTGATAGATCTTGGAGCCGCAATCAATGTCATGACTCTTGAAACCATGAGAACACTCCAGCTCATAAATTTGCAACATACAATGATTGTTCTAGAACTAGCTGATAGGTCCAAAGTCATTCCTGAAGGGATTTTGGAAGACATCATTGTCTCACTAGACTCTTGGGAGTATCCAGTGGATTTCCTAGTCCTTCAACCCAAATCCAATTTAGGAGGACACCCTATCATCCTAGGTAGACCATGGTTAGCGACTGCTGATGCATTCATAGGATGTCGATCAGGCAACATGATCATTTCAAGAGGGACCGAAAGAAAACAACTCACCCTTTATCCATCGGCACAATCACCAGCAGTAACACATAATTTGTGGCTTGATGATAAATTTAATGATAAAGAAGAAGTACAATCTGTTTTTAGCATTGACCAAATCTATGATTTCCATGAAGACAATAATGATTTGGTAGAATTATTCCTTTCTCAACCTGATATGTCTGAAAATTTGAGAAATGGACAATATCATGCTGCAGATTTACTTTTGGCTCAAAACTTTCAAGAAACATGCTCCATCCAATCCTTGCAAACTAAATTTCATGACATTTTTCCAGTTCAATCCATCACCAATACACAGAGTCAGATCATAGAGATCAGTCCAGGGAAAACTCTGAACATAGGCAATCACCTAGACTCATCTCAGCAAGAGAAATTGATTTGACTCTTGAGGAAATACCAAAAAGCCTTTGCTTGGGACTACACCGATATGCATGGGATTCACCCCGAAACATGCACTCACCATATCTATACAGATAGCACCATTAAACTAGTGAGGCAACCACAGAGAAGAATGAACCCCATGCTCCAAGATATTGTCAGAGAGGAATTGCAAAAACTTTTGAGAGTTAATTTTATATATCCTATTTCTGACAGTCAGTGGGTATCCCCATTGGTTATAGTGCCCAAGGAAAATGGTAAGTGGCGCATTTGTGTTGATTACAGACAGTTGAACAAAGAAACGCTCAAAGATTACTTCCCACTGCCATTTATTGACCAAGTGTTAGAAAACCTAGCTGGCAAATCATCATTTTCTTTTCTTGATGGTTTCAGTGGCTACAACCAGATCAGGATCGCCTCTGAAGACCAGGACAAAACCACATTCACTTGTCCTTGGGGCACCTATGCTTACAATGTTTTGCCATTTGGACTTTGTAACGCTCCAACTACATTTCAAAGAGATGTGTTAGCTATTTTCGCTGATTTAATTCATGATTGTGTTGAAGTCTACATGGATGATTTTTCAGTATATGGCAATTCATTTGAACATGCATTAGAAAATCTTGAGAGAGTTTTGAAAAGATGTATTGAAGCTAACCTGTCCCTCAGCAATGAAAAGTGCTTTGTGATGTTAAATGAAGGGATAGTGTTAGGCCACTATATTTCTTTTCAAGGCATCCAGGCTGACCCAGCCAAGATCCAGATCATTGCTGATTTGCCAATTCCACAGAATCAAAGAGAGGTAAGAAGTTTCCTTGGGTATGCAAGCTATTACCGCAGATTTATTGAAAATTTTAGTAAGATAGCTTTACCTTTGTTTAAACTTCTAACCAAAGATGTACTTTTCAACTGGAATGAGAACTGACAACAAGCATTTGAACAACTCAAAAAGAAACTATCTACCGCACCAGTCTTGAGAGGGCCTAATTGGAGTCTACCATTTCATATTTTTACCGATGCATCTGACACTGCAGTAGGTGCATCATTAGGCCAAAAAGAAGAATCTTGTACTTATGCCATTTATTTCATTAGTAAAAATCTAACACCTGCAGAGTTAAACTACACAGTTACAGAAAAGGAAACACTTGCCATCATTTATGCTGTGAATAAATTCCGACATTACATAACTGGTTATGAAGTCTTTGTACATACTGATCATTCGGCCATTAGACATTTAATGAATAAACCAATAACTAGTGGCAGAGTTACCAGATGGCTACTATTGTTACAGAAATTTAACATCACAGTGTTAGATAGACCAGCCAAAGAGAACCAGGTGGCAGATTTTCTCTCTAGACTGCAAAATCCAGGTGAGGTTGTTCCAGTTGAAGATTCTTTTCCGGATGAAAACTTATTTGCAATTTCCATAGTAACTCCTTGGTATGCTGATTTGGCCAATTATTTGTCTACAGGAATGACACCTCCACATTTTACTGCAAAGGAAAGGAATAGACTAGTCAAACAAAGTGCTAGATATTCATGGCTTAATGGTGATTTATTTTACACCGGTTATGATATGATAATTAGGAGATGTGTAAGAAATGATGAGGTAATTGATATTTTAAAATCTTGCCATGATGAACCGTGTGGTGGGCATTTTGCAGCGAAGCGGACAGCATTCAAAGTTCTTACTCTTGGATACTACTGGCCATCCATTTTCAAGGATGCCAAGAAGTATGTAAAGAGCTGTGACAACTGCCAAAGAATGGGCAGACCAACAGCTACCGGTGAGATGCCCCTTCAGCCCCAAGTTCACTTAGAGCCATTTGATAAGTGGGCTCTAGACTTTATAGGACCCATTAACCCAACCTCCAATGGTAAGAAGTACATCTTAGTATGTACTGATTACGTCACAAAGTGGGCTGAAGCAAAAGCACTGGTTAGAGCAACCGAACACACAGTAGTCAATTTCCTTTTTGAAGAGATTTTTGTGAGGTATGGAGTACCGAGGGAAATTGTGACTGATCAAGGTACTCAATTCACCTCAAAGCTAGTGAAGGACATCAGAGACAAATACCAAATCAAGCATAGGAAAAGTACCCCTTCCGATCCACAGGCCAATGGGCAGGTGGAATCAACAAACAAAACCTTGGAAGGCATCATTACTAAAACTGTTGCAATGAACAGGAAAAATTGGGAAGAGAAGCTCAAAGATGCACTCTGGGCTTACATGATTACTTGGAAAGATACTACAGGATTTACACCATATCAATTGGTGTACGGAAAAGAGGTAATGCTTCCTATTGAGTTCCAAATACACACTTTAAAACTGGCTGCAGATTTACAAATTGATTTGGACCAAGCACAGAAAGAAAGAATTCAGCAGTTGAACCAGCTGGATGAGATGAGGCAGCAAGCAGAAGAAACCACAATCCTCATGCAAAAACATAGGAAGCAGTGGCATGATGCACATTTTAAGAAGAAGCAGTTCAAGGAAGGTGACTGGGCTTTACTTTTTGACTCTAAATTTAGAGATCATAAAGCCAAGTTCACCACCCATTGGATGGGCCCATACCAAATTGTTCAGGCTTATGACAATGGTTCAGTCAAGCTCAAAACTATTGATGGAGAAGGTCACTCCTTTACAGTCAATGGTCATCGCCTGAAACTATACACCAAGCCCATCAGCAAGCAAGATTTTCTCCATACACTATCTCAACAAGGAGAGGTTGAGGTACTGCAGCCCTCAGCTGCAGTATCACTGCCTTAGTTTCATTTCCTTTCAATTTCAGAGTCAAAAAGAAATAAAAAGAAATAAAAAAATTAATATAAAACAAAAACTAAAAAAAATATATATATATAAAATAATGGGTTAGATGTGAAAACCAACCTCTGGCACAATCTAACACCGAATTCCTACTTGAAAACCAATTCGTTGGTGGGTAAGAATTCTCTTTCTTTTGTTCACTATTTGATTTATCAGCTGAATCATGACTTGAGGACAAGTCAAAGTTTTAGTCGGGGAGAGAGGCATCAACATTTTGTTCTTTTATCTCTCCATTGTAAATTCTTAAAGATTTCTTATCCTATATCTTCAATGTAAATTTCCAAATCAGCTTGTTCCAGCATTCCAGATTTCAATAAATAAGCTGTTTTGACATTGTTTTATCTCAGAGGGACCTGGTTATAAACATTGTGCAGGGGGACCTGTTCTGTCCAGACAACTATGCTACCAACACCAGCAGTAATGGGACCTGTTAAGACATTCAGAAGGGACCTGTTAAAGAAATTGACACCAAGGGATACTTCAACAAAATTTCATCAAGTTTCTACAAGGATTTGGGCACCAAGATTCCATCAAATGCCCAAGCTCAGTGAACCTGTATCAATATAAGGAGCTGCATGAACATTTTCAGATTTTTCTCAAGGGACCTGTTACATTCAATCTTTCTCAAGGGACCTGTTACATCTTTAAATTTTTCTCAAAGGACCTGTGCATTCAATCTTTCTTAGAGGACCTGTTACAGCAAGCAAAAGAATAGTCAAAAAGGGACTAGCTACTCAGCATGTCAATACAACAACAACCAACAAAAGAGTAATATGTTTCTTCTTCTTAAACATTTAATTTCTTAGATTGATTTTTAATGTAACTTTGATGACTGTGAACTATTATGATCGATTTCAAGGACACCTACATTTCCGATCATCCCTTATTCCACCGATTCTTATCATTTCTTCAACCTATTCATACTTCTAAACCCACTACCAGCACATCAACCTTGTCATGCTAAATACATCCTACATCCATACCAACATTCTCCATCTGACCGAATGCCAGCTGAAATAGGACACGTGGCGGATTGTGTTTTTAGATACAAGGGAAAGAGACAAATGTAAAGTGGCCTATTCATTTTATTCCACACAGCCAAATCATGACTCCACCACCCGACATACCCAATGATTCAAGGGACTCCCCAAAATCATACCCAGCATTATATATATACGCTCCCAGCGCTCTTGTGGTGACATCTATGTAAGCGTACAACACTCCTTTGTTCTAAAATGAATGAATATGCTGTGAAGTGAGTACAACCGGTTATCCCACCATCATTTTCGCATTTGATTCCCATAACTTTCAAAGTATAATCAGGAGCAGTGAGCGTCGGAAGAAGTATTATCATTTGGGTTCGATTTACTCAGTGAGGAATGGGAGCAGTGAGCGCCGAAAGAGGAAAGTATAACCACTCTGTTTCGACTCCCACCACAGTCATAATACAGTCGACCGACCGAGCATCATATTGAATATTAAGGGAAGCGATATATCAGGTAACAAATTTGAAATTTCTTTGTTAAAATTGTAAGAACATAAACAGAGAAGGGTTAGAGCACGACCCTCTGCCACCATGACTAATAGGGTCGAGCCGAGTGTGTTCGACAGTTCACAATATCATGAGGATTGCATTGAAATTCTCAGAGAAATACAGTGGTTACCATTTCTAGAGAAATTTCATGGAAGCAACGAGGAGGTTACCAAGCAATTTGCTTTCACCTTCAATGGAGAGAAAGCCCTGATAGGTAACTTCTCATTCAGGGTTTCAGAGGATACTATAGCTCAAGCAATAGGGATTAGTCCAGAAGGGGAGAAGTATTTTAAAACAAAACAATTTAAAGAGAAATCGTGGACGCAGTTTATGTCTAGATCCAGAGTCTCATCAGTGAACTGGAAGAAGGATGTTCCAAGAAGTTGGTTGATGCATCCCTGGGATGAGATGGTCTACATCCTTCAAAAATTCATAACCTATGAAGGCCGTTATAGTATTGTCTATCTATACCATATTAAACTACTGCTCCACTTGAAGAAACAATGTGTTATCAGTGTACCATATTTTCTATTACAAAGCTTAACCAAGATTTCCAAGACTATCCAGAAGCAGAAGGGGAATGAAGACAAGAGCCTATATCACTTTGGCTTAATTAAAATTCTTATTGAGCATGAATTGCAGAGAAGAGGGAAACCATGGAAAGAATTCCTAGTTGCTAATCAAATTAGAGATGAGGAAGATAAAGAAGAAGTGCAAGAGGACTCAGGGTTCATGAAGGATATTGATGAAGAAATCCTAGTATCCAAAGCCAGCAAGGCACCTCTACCTATGGGCAGCATAAAGACTAGGAACATGAGAAAGGAAGATGCTAAGAGGGCCGAAAAAGATAAAATTTTCACCACTTACTCACGAAGAACAAGGAGGACACCAAAAGCCCAGTTGCAAGAAGACCAACTTGAATCCAATGCACCTGCACAAATGGATGTTGAGAGTGGTGACCATTCACTACCAGGACCAGAAGTTGATATAGAGGTAGAAAGCAATAACAAGCAGGAAAAATGTTCACCACCTCCCATTAAGAGACAGAAGAAATTGGAAAAACAAATTGAAGAATTAAAGGAAGAGCTCATGGAGGCTAATATGTTAGAAAAAGTTATCAAGAGAGAAAATGAAATGCTCCGGGCGCAGAGTAAAGAAACTCAGAAGAAGAATGAAAAGTTAAAGGAGAGAATCAATGAAATGGAGGCTAATCAAATGGAGATTTCTAACCGGGCCACTAAGTGGTACAATCAGAAGAAGACCCTCAAAGAAAAATAAAAAAAGTTAAAGCAGGAGCTCAAGGGTCAGAAAGATAACCAGGTGAAAAAGAATGTGGACACATTGCTCAAGGCAGCAGATATCCAGGCAGGGACAGAGTTTAAGGGAAGCACTTCGGGGATAGCATGAGGACATGCTAATTCCTTAAGTCGGGGAGAGATGTTGGTATCATCCCAAGACCCCCTTTTTCCTCCTAAAAATATCATTTACCCATTCCTTTTCATCATATATCCCTTAGAATCCTTGAAAATTGGTTAGTTAATAGTCTTATAGTTTTTAAAATGCATTGAAATTGATTTAGGAATTTTATGTTGAAGAATTAGAAGTTTTTGGTGAAATGGTTAGAGGAAGTTCCAACATCCTGTAATTAGCTCATTGTTTGACATGTGTTACAACAGCTGGGTTAGAGCGAAAGGCATGGATGAAAAATAGAATGTCCAAGGATGGACAAACACCTATCATACAGCCGAATCGACCCTCCTACACGCGCGGTCAACTCAGGTCAAAGCATGGCACACTGGCGACAAAGGCAGAAACAACAGCTCATTCTAATTTGATTTAGTTTTTGTTCTTTTTGAAATCAGTTAGGATAGAAACATTTTGAAAAGCTCGATGTATTAAAAGCGACAACAGCCAAATTCCGAATGTACATTCATTATCGAAATGACATGGTTGTGCTAGACATATGTAAATATAGTCCGTGTAATAGATGTAATGGTTAATTGTTGTATCATTCTGAAACAGAGTTTTTGAACTTAATACTAAGCATCCAGTTACAGTTACGACTTGTGTCTTGTGCATTGATTTGATAGCCGGTCGAATATAGTCCAGTGTACCTCTGGAACGCGGACGGGCCCTGCGTTCAACCGGTATATTGTCCTTTTCATTTTATTCGCACTTAGGGTATTATATGGTTTGCACAGTAGTTACGATTGATTGGATTTCGATTTCAATAGGTATTATATGGTTTGCACAGTAGTTACGATTGATTGGATTTCGATTTCAATAGGTATTATATGGTTTTCACAGCAGTTACAATTGATTGAGTTTCGATTTCAACAGCTCTTGATTTCCACCGAATGTATATGGTTTGCGTTTGTGGTAATGCCTGAACAGTCATCACTGAGATCTTGAAGCGCGTCCTGTAAGGGATTCGATCCCTGTGTGGTATTTTAAAAGCACTGTCATGAACTTTATTTTCATTTCAAAATCCATTTATGATCTATGTATATTTTGATATTGTATAAATATTAGTGAATGCTGGGTGTTTACTGAACAAGGGTTTTATGTGTAATGTCTTTGTAAGGAGATTGAGATCATTGTTGCAGTGATACACAGTGTTTAGGTTCAATGTTTAATTTGGTAAACGCATTTAATGATAGTATTGTAATCAGGTATATTAGCAGAGTGACCTGAGTGTTTGGATGATAGGTGACATACCCCAGTCTTCCGTAAAGAAGCCCTGTGACCTACATCATAACCACTTAGCCAAAAATCCTTTATGTCTATATACTTTAGACGCATGCCTCTAAGCTTACGCATCCTGGTCGATAATAAATATAGTATAGTCTAGTACCCTAGCTAGAACACTACAATCACATCCACACACAGGTTGTTGTCTCCACCACAACAAACTAGGTTTTTTGTTTCTTCAATGGTTAAGGATTTCTTTCCTTCTAGAACAAAAAGAGTTGTTGCCTTTGAGATACCTTGATCCGAACACCTTTAAGATTTGGTGCTAGAATATATCTGATTGATGAGTACCTTGATACTAGAGCGAAAGTCACATCGTAATCAATTTCCTCCACCTAAGAGAACCCTCTAGCCACAAATTGGGGCTTTTGTTTCTCCACACTCCCATCTGCTACTTACTTTAACTTGTAAAGCCATCTGGAACTCACCACTAACCAGTCTGTTGGTCTTAGGACCACTTCAGAAGCACAGTTTCTGATAATGGATTCATACTCCTAAACCATGGCATCAACCCATACTTGTTACTTCACTTCTTCCTCGAATGAGGATGGCTATACCTCTACACTCTCTCTCATTAGAGCCATGTAGCTAGTGTACCAATCTGGTGACCTTCTCTGCTTGCACTATGATGTGGGTGCTCCCACATTCTCTCTAGCATCATGCATCAATCTACCATCTTCTCTAGTACGCTTCCTTCCATTCATGGAAGTCTTTGCATGAGTTGGTGTTTCCTCTCTCTGCTCTTTTGCATGTGGTTGCTCCACATCATCCCAAGGTTCCTCCTTTGGAGCTAAAAGCTCTTCATATGCATGTAACTAAAGCTCCCTCTCAAGGGAACATCTCATGGCCTTCTCTTCATTGAACTTCACATCTCTACGAACCATTATCATTCAGTTGGATGGCAGGTGCACCTAATAGTTGTGAGGTGTATCAGTGTGCCCAAAAAATATTCCCAACTTAGTTGTTGGCTATAGATTTTTCCATGCATCCTTGGTAACATGACAATACACTGATGAACCAAAGATCCTAAAGTGTGCCACAACTGGTTTCTTACCTAAAAAAGCTTCTTCTAGTGTACTCATCTCGAGAATTCTATGAGGGCTTATGTTCCACAAATAAACAACTGTGTTGCATGCTTCATCGCACAAGTGCAACAATTCGCCCTAATTATGTAACATCGCTCATGACGCTCCCACAATACTTTTGGTCTTCCTTTCAGCCACCCCATTATACTGTGGGTTATGAGATGATATAAATTCTCATCGAATGCCTTCTTATGCATCAAAGACATTGAATTCATTTAACACATTCTCCATCGTTATCGCTTCAGAGAGCTTTGACTTTCTTGCCAGTATCTTTCTCGAAAAGTTCTTTAAATTCACAAAATTTAGCAAACGTCTGATATTTCTTCTTCATGAAGAAAATCCAACACTTACAAGAAAAATCATCAACAAATTTTACATAATACATGTGCTTGGTTGTGGATGTTGTCGAGAATGATCCACACACATCTGAGTGAACTCGATGAAGGATTTCTTTCACTTCACTGCCTTTATCATGAAAGGAAGCTTTGGTGTACTTCGCCAATGTACACCCTTTGCATGCGTCTCTCTTTTCTAGTGTACTATAACACCCTCCTCCCACATCTACCAAATTAACCGGGAAACCAGGGTAAACATGTGACGAGAAGTAACTATGATGTGATTTGAACTCCTAGGTGACATTAAGGAAGTGGAATTGATGGAAACACACCATACCAACCCTTCTGCACCTACTACAGGACTCCCATAATGCATCCCATTCATTCCCCTAACTAGCCCCTGGGTCCCACTGATATTTTAGACCACTAAACCCTGGGACGCTCCCTTGATATGGACAAGGGTGTTTCTGAAAACCTTTGGACACACACACAACATGGGTATGCATGCGTCTGGGGAATTTTCTCCTCAGATCTGTTCCTGTGACTCTGATATTTGTGCCATTTTTTAAGCCCAAAATCTAGGTCACTGCCCGAAAACCCCTGTAGATTACAGAATCCATAAATTAGATGATGAAAATACTTATAAATCAAAAACTGATTCCAGGATTAGTTCTGACCATCCCCAACCAGGACTGACATTCTGTCAAACACTTGGCATCAATGCAATCTACAAGAAATGAAAACAAGATAGAGCATAAATGACTGATAACTCATATGAGACTTGATAAGAAAGATCACCACCCTCTTCCTCTAACTGCTTTGACACCAATTAGGCCTTGCATCCATTATCATTTCAGTTACAAGTAAATACATGAAATAGCCATGACAATAACCAATCATATAACCATGCTTATAACCAACATTAAACCATGTAAATAAAAATGAGATAACAACTATTAAAGCCACATATTAACAAGTATAAAATAAAGAAAACATATCTTTTATTAAACACAGGCAAAGACGACCAGGTTAAGGACTTCCACATACCACCCGACCATAGACATGGTTGAACCAAATTTGTCTTTCACCCAATCACCCCCGTGCCATGTTCCAAGCATGAATATGGTATCTCATGGATAAAACAATCTAAAAAAAATCAAGGGAATCCAAATGTTAAACCACCTCCACCCTCACCAAACTATGATCTCACCAAAACTAACACCAAGATCACAAAACCAATTTGAGCTAGGAATGTCTCCTCACTCCATCACTATCCTTGAGGAATTTTATGTCTCCTTGTCTCTTAGGTTTTACTGTAATCCACATCATATCACTAGGCCCTAAACTGAGACTCCACCCTTAGGCTTTACCGTGTATTCCACCAAAACTAGTTAAGGGATTCTTAGGCCTTTGGGAATTTTCCTTAGACCACCTCCACAATGGATTTTGAAACCATCTGACAATTCCAAACCTCAAAACCAAGAAAAGAATCCCATAACACCATGGCCATCCAAAAAAAGGAACGGCAAGGCTGACAACCACTGTCATAACCCAGAAAAACCATGCCATCGACAATAAGATAACCATATACCAACATGCAAATCCATGCATGTGAAAACCAGCTAGGAAATCACACATGCAATATGTTACCTGCAAGTATTCCTATTGAAGTTGCTTGATCCTTCTCTTCCTTGATTGATCTTTTATTTCCTTTCCTTTCCTTGTCCTTCCTTTGCTTTATTTTCCCTTCCTTGCTCCAAAGCTAGAAAACTCCAAGAAAACTCTAAGTTTCCAAGAGTGAGAGAGAGAAAGAATAATAAGAGAGCTCCAAAATTGAAATGAGAAAAGGTTACAAACTGACCCTCATAAGCGTTTTTATCAATGAGGCCTCTATTTTCTTCATTTTCCATTATTTTCCTTCAATTTCCTCCTCACATGCAACTTGTGACCTTTCACCTTCCTTTTCTCATAATTTCCCTTATTTTCATAAATAAATGTGCCAAAAATACCTTCTTGCCTTTTTTAGTGCCTTAGCCATTTCCTTTGTCAATTTCCCCTAGCCATAAACACATTCAATGATTCCCACTAGGACATCTTTGCCCAACATTCAACTTGGAATACATGTCCTTTAACTGTGGGCTTATTTTTCCTTCATTAACTTTTATTACATGAACTTTTAATTAGTGGTTGTTACATGTACCCTTGGGAAGTCTTGTAGAAATTTGTTGCATGATCTTCAAATCTCTGTGGTGCAAGTAACCCAGTCTACACCTTCTCTGCTTTAGTTCTGAAAGCAGCGCAGTCTTCTACATCCAATTTATAGAGGTTCTTCACCCGAACTTCAATCTGCTTCACCTATTCTAAGGCTATGTGACGAAGGAAATCCTTTCCCTTGCTAAATATCACATCATAACCATGATCCTCCAACATCGAAACTGAAACCAAATTCTTCTTCAAACCTGGAACATACATGACATCATTTAATGTGAGAGGAGAACTAGAATCCCTCTAAAAGGTAAAAATGTCGATGTTGGTCGCGCTATACCTCCTATCATCTCCCATATTGATGTGCATCTGGAGGTCCTTCTCCTGCAAGTCACTAAAGAACTCTTTGTTTCCAATCATATGGAATGAGGATCCACTATCTAGGTACCACACACTACCAATTACTGATGTCACCATGCAAGCAATGAGGGTGAAATCCAGTTCGAGTCGTGAATCAAGAGATTTACCTACCGCTCCTCCCGAGGGATTATTACGGGACTTCTTGTGCGGACACTTTGTGGCATAGTGTCCTAGCTTATGACAATGAAAGCATTAAATATTTGACATGTCCTTCTTCTTGCTATCTTGACCAGAATCTGATTTGGAATGGGATGAATTCCCCTTCTCTTTTTTCACCTTTCTAGCTAAGGAATAGTTCTCCTCATCATCATGCTTGGATGAGGATCCATCCATGGTTTTCCATCGAATATCTTCTTATACCAAGTCAAACCACAATCACTCCCACTCTGGTAGCTTCTCCCTCCCATTAACTGATTCTTGGTAGTTATGACAACTCTTGGGAAGTCCTAGAAGTTCTACGCTCACCATATCATCTTCAACAACTATAACACTGACACTTCCGAGCTCATTCCAATACTGGGTAAACTTGGTCAAGTACTTTGGTATACTGCCGCCCTCCTCCATCTTGATCTTTTTGAGCTTCTCCTTTAGTGCCAGATTCCTATTGTCACTATTGTTTTGAAATAGGTTTTTCAAGGCCTTCCACATTGCAAATGTAGTTTCCTTACCTTGGAGGTTTGAGACATTATGATCTCGAACTCCTTCTAGGATAATCCTTGTCGCCTTTGCCACACACTTTCTCCACTCTTCCAGTTCCCGAGCATTAGCTGGCTTATGAACATCATTGTTTATGAATTCCTTAAGCCCGTTGTCTTCCAACACTGCCTCCATCTTATCCTTCCAAGCAATATAGTTTGAACTACCCTCAAGGTAATATTCGAGTTTCAATCTGTAGAACGACATCCTACTAGTTCTGAAGTATGATATTGCAGATTCGATTTCTCGTACAAAATACAAACTTGTATCCTCCTCTTCTATAGTGATTTCAACTCTGATACCATGTGGAAATTCCTTGTTGATTCAAACTGCAGATTGTAATATGCTAAAACAATTGACTTGAATCTACTCTACTCATAAGTAGAAATAATAATAGATCGATGAAATCACAAAGAATAAAAGAGAAAGAATTCAGTCACACATAACACAATAATTTTCTAGGGAAAGCCACAACAAAAAACCCCTGCTATCTATATATTGCATTAATCAGAAAATATGAGAATATTACAATGCTCTCCTCAATCCTTAGTAATCTCTGCATAATCTCAATCTATCTCACTTCTTCACAAACAAGATCTAATCAATACTTAGCCAAATCTACTTCCTGCCAATCTCATATTTCCTTGGGTAGTTTCCTAGGGAATTAACCCATATTTAATTGGGAAATTCCTCATCCATAATTGCACAATCCATTAATAGGCCTTCCTCTGATTTCATGCACCATCAGTTTAATTTAGATGATTTTACAACTGATGGTACATTGTTCCTAAACTCTAATATCGACTAGGTCTTTCTCTGATATAACATGCATGAGTTAAATATGAGTGAATCTTTAATTTACTAGTTGAGCAGTGCTGGTTACACCCCACTACAAGAACTCCCACTAATTCTTCCATCAATTGGAACTAGTTTACCTAATTTTAACTCAGTTAACTTGAATTAAAAAATTACAAATTAAAATAGCTCAACATGGGCCCCTAAAATTTAGGAACCACTCTACATGACTCTAGATAGACTCCCAACTCGAATTAACTGAGTCAACTAAGAAAAATTAACTTACTTAACTAATACAAGTTTCCATGAGAATTATAATTACAATTTAATTCCTAACTTAATTCAAGGACAAAATTAAATTAGGATTTTCTTGTTGCATTTTTCAACAATGCCCCCACACTAGTGGTGACTAAATTTCCACTTGTGGGTGGTGTGTGGCATCAACCAACCTTTTCTTTTTCTTACTACTATGGTTCACGGACTACACCTATCACCTATTTTCCATTAAGTGTTCACTTTCTTCAATAATGCGGCGTAAACACATTCATTCAAGTTGAATTATCTTCATCAATATTTACTTCATAAACATGTGTGATATTGCAACAACTAGTAATAACAATAGTACACATTCATGAAGGGAGGGGCAACTTCCAATTAAGTCTACCCAATCACTTATAAAATATTCTACAAATTTATTTTACAAGTTTACAATGTTTTACAACTATGCAACAATCTGCCCTGGCACACCAATCTGTGTAGTTTGTCGTGCTAGCCTGCCCACCTATCTACATGTGTCTTGTAGCCCTCCGCACTGCTCACCTGAATCCCGAACTGATCATGCAACTCATGCACAATTTTCATTTAGACTACTCGGGTCGTGCATGCCACTTTGATTGTGCAACCTACTTGGGTCATGCAAGCCACCCAAGTCATGGAGGAACTTCGTTTGACAAACTCGTGTCAAAATTTAATTAAGGGAACTTATTTCAAAACCCATGTGTTGAAACTCATTCAACAAATCGTACTCAAACCCATGTGCTGAAATTTGTTTCAAAATATCGTTCAAGATTTTCATTTAGAAAATTTGTTTAGCCCAAACTCGTGTAGAAAATTTGTTTAGGACTTCGTTCCACCCATCCGTGTGGGAACATGCCCTACCACACCCTCGCATGCCCTGCAGTTCACCTGAATGACCTAGATGCTTCAGACTCACTTTTACTTCTAAAATTGGTTGAGATGATCCTTGAATGAGCATTTTCCCAATGAATTATCAAACGACTCGTCTGTTTGTTTCACCTGGACTACACGACCTATTTTCTACATCCGACCAACCCATGTAATTCATTTCGTTCGACTTGTGTGACTCATTTGGTTGGACACCTGACATGATTTTTGCCCTCTAATGCCCTCACACGACTTTTCCCATTCATTTGGGTGGATGCCCTTCGACGCCCTCGCATGAATTTTCGCATCCGCATGCATGATCACACTCGTCATTCGCATGCTTGTTTGCATGCCTTTAAATGAACTCGCCATCCACATGCCTTTAACTGAACTTGTCAGCACGCGCATTTAACCGAACTTTCCATCCTCACGCCTTTAAGAAAAATTTCCGCATGTGCCTTGATCTGAGCACAAGTCATCTTTAACTGAACACACATGCCCACCGTTGAAACGTGCCCGCCACTATGTCCACATGCCCATCACACAAATCGAGCGTGCTCGTACCTACATCATTAGTTTTTTTACTCTAGTGCCCACCGGTCGTCATCACGGGCACTAAGAAAACTCGATGCCCTAACAAGTATCGTGTCTCTTGCGACAAACACACCATTCATGTTGTTGCAGTGGATGTGCATAATTACGGCTTGAGTAGAAAGTTCCGTCTTGCACTATTCTTTCTTTCTCAGTTAATGGATTTGGAGAGTTTGAATGTCAGCTCCAATTATTTTAAGGGCCAACCTATTCCCTAATAGCTAGGTGTGTTGAAGAAATTAACATACCTTAACCTCTTTAAAGCAGGATCTGAAAGCATCATTCCATGGAAGCTGGGAAATCTCTCTAGGTTGACAGTACTCGATTTCTATTCCTCTTCTTTTACACTAAAAATTCTCGACCACTCATGGTTTACAAATCTCACAACCTTGAAACACCTTTCCCTTCATAGAATTGATCTCTCAGCAATGTCTTCCGCATGGGGACAGTTAGTAAATATCCTTTCTCAATTCAGGAACCTTTCATTGTTGAACTGTGGATAGATGGGTGCCATTCCCCCTTCCCTGCAAAACCTTACATCCCTAGAAATTTTACATCTTTATAGTAACCCCCTTCACAATCAATTCCCCAAATGGTTAAGCAATATGACTAGTTTTATTTCCTTACAGATGTCCAATTCAAGTCTTAGAATATCTCTTCTACTAGAACTCTCTTAGATGCCTCGCCTGAAAATAATTTACTTGGAAAACAATAGAATATCTAGTAATGTTTCTTAGATTTTTCAAGGCCATTGGAAGACCCTGACCCTTTCTATAGGAAATGTATTGTTCTTGGCTCAACTAGATTTGAAACACAACAATTTGAAGGGAAAGATTCCATTTTCATTAGGCCTTCTCCACTCATTTAATGTACTAGACATGGGATACAAAATGTTATCATGATCAATCCCTATCTCTGTACAATGCTTGTTGAAACTGACCAATATTAGTCTTTCTCACAACATTTTGAAAGTACCAATTTAAGAGTCACACTTTCACAGCCTGAAGAATATAAAATATCTTGACCTGTACAAGAACAAATTGTCCTTCAATATCACCTCCAAGTGGAACCCACCATTTCCTTTAGATGTGTTGAGATTATCTTATTTTGAAGTACATAGATTTCCTCTTTTCGTAAGGGCTCAAAATTCTATGATGACATTGGCTCTCTCTAATAACGCCCTCGAGGGACAAATATCTTCATGGTTATGGAATCTTCCCATGCTTGAGGAAATAAACCTTTCACACAATCAGTTGGAAGGGCCAGTACCACCTCGGTTGTATAACTCGTCGACTTCATTGTTTGAGGTGGATCTACAAGGTAATCAGTTGAATGGCATCCTTCCCCATCTATCAAGTTATGTGGTTGTTTTTCCTTAAGAACTTGACCTATCAATTAATAACATTATTGGTTCAATCCCCCAAGAAATATGCACGATGTTACATGCTTCAAATATCTTATCTTTAGCATCAAATAAACTATAAATTATTGCTTCCATTTGTGAGAAAACAGAGCATCTAGAAGCTCTGGATCTTTTGGACAACCTGTTATCAAGAAAACTGGCACCCAAATATTGTTATCTGGAAAGCTACCATCCCATTTAGGTGACCACTCTTTTCTCAAGGTATTGAATCTAGCACATATTAAATTCCATGGATAGATATCGATGGAACTGGAAAAGTTGAAGAAACTTCAGGTACTGCACATCAGTAACAGGTTAAGTGGAAATATTCCTGAGTCTCTACAAAGTTCTAAAAATTAGTAATTTTGGATTTGAGTAGAAATAGGCTCTCAGGAAAAGTGTCTGAATGGATTTCATGGCTTCTAGTTCCTAGAATTCATCTTTATCATTTGCCCACATTAAAGGGTGATTTCTATGCAACCTTCTTTTCTAGTGAATTTCTCCTTTCTTAGCATTTATCTCTATGGTATTTTAATTTTCATCTATTTTCAAATTTCACCAGGTGAACCCTTTCATTTCTACAAGCCCAAAAAATGAATATCTAATTTTATTTGGGTTTCGATGTGTTCACCTTTTAAATTTTGGTTTCAATAATTTCTACGATATCATGCTTTGGTAGTATTATTGTTTTGTTTATGGAGTTGTATTTTATTTTTGTTGGTTGTAGGTTTGAACTCGGTCAAAGTGGCTCAATTTTGACGATGTTATATTCAAACATATTTATTATTGACTTGTAAAGAATGAAAATTATAGGGAAGTACAAAATATCCGTCAAACTCTTCTGAAAAGCCTATGTAATGCAATAAAACCCCTCTTCTCATTGAATTCCAAGGTCCATGAAAATTAACAACATTGTGCCTCACAAAATGAAACAATAAATGGTATCTTAATTTAAAATAAGAAAAGAATAGACTCTCTAGAAGTAGAATATAGAATTGTACAAAATATAGTCATCAAGGTCAATAATGGTCCACATTACATAGCTTCAAATCATAAAATATCAATTAACTCAAATCATAAAATATTAATTAACTCACTTGAAGAAGATTTTATGGAAAGTGAAACAATGCACCAACTAAAAAATGATATAGACACAAAATGACATAGCTCTCCTCTGTTGAATGAAGGCTGAGAGGAAGCTATCAAGGTTAGGAGGAAGCTATAAGTGTTTGGCATTATGTGTTAATTTCTATTTTTCTTAAAGTAAACTAGATATGTGTTTTTTCAAGAAGTATACCTCCACAGACACTTCAGATGTAGTATGTAGAGATCCTTGAAAACGTTTCTATCTGGATGGTGAAAACTCTCAAATTTATAGACTTATTTTTTAGCTATGCTACAATGCATTTTAATATAATATTTATCAATTTTAATTTAAAATTGTTGGTAATTTGTAGCTCATACACTAACCTTATAATGTTGTAGTGGAGAAAAAAGTAATCCAAGAATCTTCCAATGTTATAGTGAAGTAGAGAATAATGTAGTACTATACCAGAAAAGAAAAGGAAGAAGCTATCGATGCTTTTGAGTTATTAAGCTAGTAAAAATGAAGAACACAAATGTTTTATAGTTTTAGTTATGTCTATTTATTTAGTGTTAGGAGGAAGAAAACATAATGAGTTACTTTTGATTTTTATATTATGAAAATTTTGCCAAATATTATCAAAGTATATAGTAATATGTATTGTAACCATTTAACTGTTAAATATCAAATTGAATGAGCTTTTAAAAATGGAGTTTTTTTTAGTTTAAATTTTTTTTCTACACTATTATATTTATATAATATGTTTATAACTAATTTATTTTTAATGTTTTACATCTTTTCATAAATCAATATAAAAAAGATGTTCTACACTTTTACATTTTAATTTTTTTACTACAAATATAAAAAATAAATAAAAACCAACTATAACATATATAATAAAACATAAATATTAACTAAAATACAAATCGGTATTTACAATCTAATTTTTTGAAGAGGCAATTTCTTAGTGGTCCTACGACTAGTCGAAATGTCGGAGCCACGTGGGATGGTGCGACATCCTATCCACAGTCCAAAGATTCTCTATCAACCTTCTCTATTTGCCTCGCTCATGATTCTGCAGTTTAGGATTTGGCCTTTGAAGGAGGGATTATCGGAGCTTAGAGGGGGAAGATGGAAGAATGCTACGGAAGTGTTGAAGCCTTTGTCGAGCTCGATCTTGACCCACATGATATTTTGGCGGTGTGGGGCTTGGATCCCACTTAACAGAACCTAGAAAAGGTAGTATTGCCACCTGAATTGAGGCCTTGCATTTCTAGATGTGGCATCAACTTTGATGGTAATGGATAGGGATGAGGGCTTCTCGGTGGTGCTAGAGGTGGACCCTAACTTTGACCATCTTGCGTAGCAACTTCTGAGGGATGAAACTTCTTGTTGGTTTTCGAAAATGGTGCAGAGATATGAATTCTCTTTGTTTTGTTCAGAGCAAGGCATCTTAAATGGACCAACTTTTTATTCTCTAGAAGGAAATCAATCCTTAACCGTCAAAGAAACATAAAACCTTGTTTTTTGTGGTGGATACAACAACTTCAGTTCAAATGTTATCCTGGCTACTTGTTTTCATGTTATATCAAAACCCTCATTTGCTATAGGTACAAAGGTTCGATATTCTCAGCAATCAAGAGGGCTCAAAGACATAATCCATAACCGTGTCATGGTAAGATATAATATCTTCAATCCTTTTTCTCCTTCATGGGTAGGGTCAATATCAAATGTTTTATCTTCAGGCATCGAGGCTTTTTCACTTTGTGAGGAAATGGAAAGAAATAACTTAAAGCAGATAAGCTCCCAAAGTCTTGAGATGTTTCTCTCTACTAGATTTTTTGGGAGGGGAGTTTTAGTTGTCTGTGGCTAGGAAATTCAAGATGGTCAGGGAGCACTCAATCTTGGCCTCAGGGAGGAGGCTCTACTAAGAGGGTCAGTAGGAAACCCATCGTGTTTTAGGTTAAGGTATGTCTCGCAAAAATATTTAGAGGAATTGAGAGGGGGAAATTTTCCTATTTGTGAGGTGTTGAGGGTGGACACCTCAAAAGAGCATAAAAAAAAAGAGGATTGTTTTCGTTAGAAGGTTTCATAGAGGAAGGGTTGGTTGATCCTTGGAATATCAATTCAAGGAGGTTAGAATATCCAAATATGGGCCATGTAGGGTGCAAGCTTTGTTGACAGGTGGTGGATAATGCCATTGGAACAGAGGAAGGGGAAGGTATTAAGGCGAGAGTGAAATGGAAAAAAAGGAAGTTCATATGGACGAAGTCGGATGACAAGAACCTAGTGTTAGGGGTAGATATACAATTGGATTTATCCATGGAGATGGAAGATCATATTCTAGTTGGGAGGGAAATGATAAGACACTTTAAAGCAAAAGAAATAGATGGGTGGATATAGGCTTCATGGGTCGATACTCGAGGGAGAGCAGCCGAGGTAATTATCCTTGCAAGGCGTTGGTTCATGTTGCAATTTGGGTCAGCAGAAGTAGTTATTTGTGGCTTGGAATGGAACTAGAGTATAGATTCATACCTAGTCCTGTTAAAAGGATGGAACCCTCTCTTTGACGTGAGGAGGGAGCATGTGAAAGAGGTACTCGTTTGGGTAAGATTACCAACTCTTTCCCCTTAGCTCTAGACAAAATATGCGTTTCAACCAATCGAGAATAAATTGGGGGTTTCCCTAAAGGTTGATATGACTTTTAAGACATCCATAACTAGAACTATTGCTAGGATCCTTGTCAAATTAGATCTCAAAGAGGGGTTGTTGCCCGACATTATGCTAAATTTCAAAGGATTCAGTTATAGCCAACAATTTTACTCTGAGGATTTACCCTTCTGACGCTATTGATGTATTACTCAAGGACATTTGGTTCGATATTTCCCTCTAGTTGCTATGGGAATCAATAAATCAAGCTCTCAGTTTGAGAGAAAACACAAAGGTAGTCGGTAGTCAAGATCCCAAGAGATTTGTCAAAAGGCCCCAACTTAGGATGAATTTGAGGAATCTCGGGCTCAATAAGGAGAAAAGATGGTGTTGGGAAGTGGTTCAGGGGTAGGAGGCAAATCAGATAACTAGTAGGCATTGTGTGAGTCAACCACACGTGAAGAAAAATCCTCTCCTCCTTTAGTTATTCCTGAACCTTTCTCTCCCTTTTCAAATTATTGTTTGAATGTCAATCCTCCTATGGTCTTGGTGCTTGGACCTTCTAGGGCTTTTGTTGCATGCACTTGTATATTATCCTCAATGGTTTTGTCTCTTAGGCTTATTGACAAAATTATCATATTTTCCTCATCGACTCCTACCCCCTCAACCTTCGCGACTGTGTCAGGTCCTAACCCTATTATGGACCCTCCCTATAATATAAGCCCCATGGTTCCAAAATAGGGCCCATCTGCTTGTATGGGAGGCTTGGCCCTCTCCCAACCATTCTAGGGAATTGAAAATCCAAAGGTAGAAAATCACATCTCTCCAAGGCACAAATGAAAGCTCAACTAGATTACGTTGAAGCGAAACATAAATCCCTCAAAGGGGTGCTTAGAGAAATGTAGACCCTAGCACAAGTGTCCTCATGATTTCTCTCTCTCTTAATTGCATGGGTTTTGTTAGTTCCTGAATAAGACAAGCATTGAAAATGTTTATTTCAACCTTGGGGCTTGATATCATCATGCTTTAGGAAATTATGGGGCAGGGTGACAAAAAATTGAAGCTTTGGTTAAGATGTTCCCAAGCTATTCTTTTTCTCTCTATATGCGAGAGGTCGATCTGCGGGATCAGCTATGGGACTAAATATGCAATCTATCAACATCCCAGGCACTTTTGGTTCAGAGAATATCCTGGGGGTAAACATCTACTCAACTAACTTGAATATGGACTTGAGAGTAATGAACATTTATGGGCGTTGTCACGACAGAGGTGAATATTGGGACAAACTGATGGCTAAATATTTTATGAAGTAGGATAACCTAATTCTTGGGTGGGCGGGGGCATGAATTTTTCCCTAGGGGCCTCTAAAATCTGGGGTCCCCAAGATCTCACAGACCTGATGGAAAAATTATTCAGTCGCAATTTAGCGGACATGTGCCTTATTAATGTTGACTTAATCAAACTCAAGCCTTCATGAAGGAACAAGTGTACTCAAGAAGATAGGGTTTCCAAGAGGCTAGAAATATTCCTCCTTGCTAAAACTTTGGTTAATGATATACCTCTATTCCAATAATGGATTGGTATAGGGGGGGTCTTCTAACCACCATCTAATTTTTTTAGAACTGAAGGGGGGAATAGAAAACCTGAAATTCCATTCAAATTCAACCTCTCATGGTTGGATGATGAAGGTTATACTCAGATCGTAAATGAATCATGGAATCCTTTCAAATATGATATGGGAATCGCCCCAACCTAGCACTTCGTAAACAATCTAAAAAGGGTAAAAAAGGCCTCTATTGAATGGGTTATTTAGAAGAAGGCCAGAGATGAAGCAGATCTCAAATTGATTGAAGAAGAACTAGAGAGGCTAGAATGATCTACAGGAGGAGGATATGATTATGTTGACACCAGGAAAAGGATCATGCAACTGCAAATCTCCAAGAGGAAACCATTGGTTGATAAAGAGGAACAGTGGAGGCAAAATAGCAGGGCAATGTGGTTAAAAATTGGGGATGAGAATACTAAATTCCTTCATAACTATGCCAAAATTCAAAAGAATGCAAACACAATCTCGGAAATGCCATATCTTGATGGGAGGAAGGAAAAATATTTTGATGAAATTGCATCACTTGGCAAGGATTTTTTCTGAAATTTATTCAAGGCCCGAGAGGAAGCTTCCATTGTAGAGGTCATCCAAATAACCTATTATTTTCCTAGGTTTGTGGAGGAGGAAGAAAATAAACAGTTAATGGAGCCTATCTCAAAAGGGGAGTTGGAGACAATTCTCGTAGGGTTGCATAAGGAAAAAATCCCCAGGCGAGATGGATGGATGATGGAATTCTATCTAGGATTTTTTAACCTGCTCAGGGATGAATTGTTGTAGGTTGTAGAGGATTCCCATGAGACAAGGAGAATTTATGACCCCTTTAACTCTACCTTCATAACACTCATCCCAAATGAAGATGAGCCTAAATGATTTAATGAATATATACCTATCTCCCTATGAAAATGCATATAGAAAATCATATCCAGGATAATAGTAATGCCCCTCAGACCGGTCATGTTCAGAAACATGTCCAGACAACAGTTTGGGTACCTTGAAAGGAGGAAGATCCATGAATCCATAGGCGTGGCCCAAGAAGTATTGTACAGTATCAAAATGTGAATGCTAAAGTGGGTAATGGAAAAATCAAACCTATCTAAAGCTTATGACGAGATCAACAAGATTTTCATTTGCGTGATTCTTACTTATCTATGATTTAATGTGCCATTTATTAATTGGTTTATGGGGTGCATAACTAATGTATCCTTTGTTTTCTTAATAAATGGTTCAACCTCCCAATTTTTTAATGGCCAGAGAGGCCAGAGACAAGGTTTTCCCTTGTCCCCCCTCCAATTTCTAATGGAAGTTGAAGGGATAAGTAGACTTCTATTGGAACCAAAAATGTGGGGGGAGCTAAAGGGAATCAAAGTGGCAATACAACTATTCATCAACCACTTACTTTTTTTTTACGACTTTTTAATTTTTTGCAATGGCTCTAGATAGTACTTGTAATCCACAAAAAAAGCCCCTACTCTTTTTTAGAAAGCCACAAGTATCATGGTAATCAATGTTCAGAAATCAATACTATCAGTGCCAGAGCTGTCTTGATTCGAAGTGAGAAGGGTGCAAAAAAAAACTCAATTCAAAATCATCCCCCAATGAGATAGTCTCAAGTACCTAGGTTTCCTTTTAAAACCAGAATCTTACTTGAAAAATGATTGGTTGTGGTTACTCACCAAGGTGGAAAAAACACTTCAACACTGGAGCTTCAAGTGGTTGACGAGAGCTAGAAGATTAGTGTTTATTAAATTTTTGTTGGAGGCCATACCAATTTATTGGACGGCCCTCACATGGGCCCCAAAAGGAATTTTAGCCTCAATAAGAAAACTATGTGGTAGATTCCTATGGGTTGGATCAAAGGAAGAATATGTCCATCATTGGGTAGCCTGGGAAATGGTGGCCCTCCCAAAATCCTAGGGAGAATGGGGCCTTAAGGACATTTTTATGTTTGCAAAGGCTCTTTTTGTGAAAGTTAGTTAGAGGCTCCTATCTACAAACAATCTATAGACAATGGTGGTCACAAGGAAATATATCTCCCCCTTCTTAATTGATGACTAGATTAGAAGACACGATAAAATGATACCAAATTCATGAGTCATCTGGAAAGAAGTCAATGACTCTTTTAATATCATTGGAAGAGGCCTGGCATGGAGAGTGGGATATGGTGAAAAAATGAGAATTGTGCTAGACCCTTGGACAGGATGTTAAAAAATCTTCAGACTTTTGGATGAAATGATGACTTTTCTAAATGGTCAAGGTTTCATTCATCTACACCAAATAAGGGATGAAACCAAAAAATACCTTTTGGTCACCAGGTTGGAAATCAACAACTCAACTAAATATTCGTGATGATCATGTCAGCATATGGGCTGATTATATTGATGCACTGAAGAGGTTGCATATTAGACTTAGAGACAGAGAAGATACATTATGTTGGATACACATTCCATTTAGGATTTAAACTGCAAAACAATTTATAGTCATCAGATTGAGGATAGACTAAGTTTGATCAACCTTGAATGGCGATGGAAGCCCTTATGGAAGCTTACATTCCTAGCTGAGACGCAATTTTTCATGTCGTGTATAATTAGAAACAAAGAATGAACTTGGAATAATCTTCAAAAGAGACGAAAATAATTCCCAGGATGGTGTATTATGTGTAGAAATGTTGAAGAATCAATCCTTCATTTGTTCTTAGTTTTCCCTTTCCCACAAAGCATCTAGGCTAAGAGTAGACAGATGTTGGGATTCAATATGGAATGGAGAGGGGCAAGTTTGTTTGAGGCTTGGAGAAGCTAGTGGGAATCATCTTGGGATGAAACTCTCTGAAATATCCCCCTGTTATATGTTTGGGAGTATGGTTGGCTAGAAACAAGGCTAGTTATAGGGAAACACCATTTATCCTAGATCTTATTATAACTGAAGTTGGATAAATATATACTTTGTTACTTAAGCAAGACCCTATTGAAATGCGTCACAAGATCATTGCAGAAAAATAAATTCCCAAATTCCATGGTCATATTAGGACGGGGCATCAAATGGAGAAAGCATATGTGGGGGTGGCCCAATCCTTCACCTAAGTACCAAACATGTCCTAAAATAAAAATTTGACTAGGAAGGGGTTTAACAATTATGCAAAGCTTCTTTGCTTAAAACATCTAATGTGCGAGGACCCGAAACATGATTGCAAATCTCTTCAAGTATTTGGATATTCTATGAATGTTATTAATTGGTTCAACAACTCATAGAGATGCCACAATCACACACAGATTCTTATTCTTGAAGAAATTTTACAATTAAAGAAAGCTTTAATTATATTTCTTGTTTCCATATATACAGGGAAGGGAATTTTGAAGCAGATTCCCTATCCATAGAAAGCGTTTGACGAGCTCTTGGATATTGGAAGACCACTTAACTCATAAATGGGACAAATTGTCACTCTTAGCATCAATCTTTTGTTGTAGTTTAATAACTATCTGAGCTTGTTAATTTTTCACCATAGAGAGATTTTAGTTTTGGCTAAGGAGGGTCTAGAATATTTCCCTCCTTGTTATGGTTATCATGCTCTTAGTTTTTATTTATATACTGTACATGCAGTGTATCTATTATATATGTAACAGTTTTGATGATTATGTGAGTGAACATAAACAATCTTTTGTATATGGTCTTGTGCTGGTTTATCTTCAAAACAACTGGGTTTCTTTTTGTCCTCTTAAGGAGAGCACTAATGTTGATGTAAATTTTTATTTCTATTCATAGGAAGTTACAATTTCTTGTCTAGAAAAAATATAAAATACAAATCATTTTAACCTTCATATCATAAAAGTAAGTAATGAATATAGAATCTAACATTTTAATTTATAATCACCACCATCTTTATATAATATTAAAGTTACATGAATTAGAAATAATAAAGCTACATGAATTAGAAAGAAAATGAGCGATGGTAAATTGGAAGTATTGTCCCTTTTTTTAATTATGTTGTAGGAATGTTTACTTTGAAATAAAAATTTTGAATATCAATTTAATTATTAATAATTATTAGGTGAATGGTAGGAATTTAACTTCCATGGAATATTTTGTAGAATATCCATAATAATATACACACATGGAAGGTTGAGATTTATGTCTTTTTGTAGTTTAATTAAATTAATTATTTTAAAAAAATATCATATAAACAAGTGTCATATGAAGTGAGTTATAGTTTTTGAAGATATGGTATTGATAAGTCGTGATATTGTAACAAAGTCTCTTTACAAATTAAGAATTTCCATAATAAAGTTGGGATAAACCTCCATATTTAAGAATCTTATTCTATATATTTGTTCCACAATGATATATTAATTATTTTTATAATTATTAATAATAGTAATTTAAATTAAATTAAAGTTATAATTTAATTAAATTTAATTATTTTTATTTTATTTTAGGAACGTGAAATGTGAGTTAAAGTAAAAGTTTTGATGTTTATTATATAGTAATGCTTATATGAATGTTTATTAGCCATTTATACTTGAGTGAGCCGAATGGTTAAGAAGATGTGTTTCCTCCTAAGAGGTCACATGTTCAAAACCAGAGTGGGGTAGAGTATGCCTTCGTAGACTTAACAGTGAAATCATTGTGCGGAGGTCAATCCCTTTTCCCACAAACAAGGGGGTCTCATACACCAATTTTGGGTCTGGGACAAACATACGGGTCTCATACACAAATCCTTGTCCCACAAACAAGGGGGTCACATGTACCAATTTCATGTTTGGCTTGGCAGTGACCTTAAAATTGGATAACAATAATTAATATATGTTTTACAGTAATATATTAATTCTCTTTATAATTAATAATAATAATAACTTAAATTGAATTAATATTAAAATCTAGTTAGATTTTATGATTCTTATTTTATTTTAGCAATGTGAAAGGTACTTTAAAGTAAGTGTTTTAATGTTTATTATATAGTGATTTCTATATGAATGTTTAAGAGCCACCACAATTTGGCCAGTATGGTAGATTTCTTGTAGAAATCTGGTAAAAAAAATTCAAAAAATTAGAATGCTCTAGTATTTGAATCATTTTTTTATAGTGGAAATGGATTCGTCACTATCAAGAACCCATGGGCACCTGATATTCGACAACTTTAACCAAGATATTTAAAAATTTCTACCGGATTTTATCATAATCATGCCGAAATTTCCATTATTTTCCAGGTTGGGCTTTTGAGATTACTTAATTTAAAAATAAATATTTTGATATTTATTATATAATAATATTTACGTCGTAAGGCGTTCCCTCTGAGAAGATATCCCTCATATGCCACTTGTGCAATCCTAGGACATTGATCTTTTATGTTAGACGATTGGACAAACGTCTACCAGAGAATCAACAACCTTATTGATTCCCCCTATGGGTAGTTTATACCCTTCTTCATGATATTGTTTCCATTTGATCAGTGTACCGCTTTTATGGGCTTTATTTCCCACTTGCCTAGGCTTTTGCCTTTAAAGCTCGCCTTTTTCTCCTACGGTGCTTTAAGTGCAATGAATTTAGCATCTCCCACCCCTTAGTCTTATCTATAAATTTATAGAATCATTATCATGATGATTTTATCCAATCTCATTTATCAATGAGTTTGTTTTTTTTTTGCTTTTGTTTTTTTTTGTTTTTTTACTTATTCAAATGTACCTTCATGGCTTTACTGCCATTCTTACCAACACAAATAATTAAATCAACATTACATATTAGGGGATATTACAGTATCAAAGTAGTTTTTGGTTCAAGGGGATGCTTTTGTGGGTAAGGTGCTTTGCTCGAGCTTATGATAAACCCTATTATAGTGCGAGATCTATGGAATTGATTCTTGTGGTTAAAGGAAATGGAAAGTAGTTCAAAGATAAATATTGAGGAAATCAATGGCCAAAGTTTTGAGTTGTGGAATCTCAAAATGGAAGATTTGTTGTTGGATAAAGCTCAAAAAATCATTGTGGATTAATATACTGCACCAACAATGATGTTGACAGAAGAATGGACCAAGTTGGAACGAAAGGGAAATAGAAAAGTATGATTGTGTCTCTCAAATTAAATATTACTAAATGTTTTAAGAGAAGCTACAATGAAGGAATTGTGGAACAAATTAGGGACTTAGTATCAGTTTAAGTCCCTAGTGAACAAATTGTTCCTATAGAAAAAGTTGTATAGCTTGAGGATGAAGCACGGAGACTTGGTGGTGGAGAATATAAATGCCTTCAATACTATTGTAAATAAACTATTGTCTTTTTATATTAAGATTTCAAATGAAGATAAGTGTACCATTCTGTTGTGCTTTTTACCAAAATAGTGGGATAGTTTGGTTGTTGCCATAGGTAGTAATGCAACCACTTTAATTTTTGAAGATATAATCTCATCCTTGTTATAGTAGGAGATGAGACAAAAAAATACGAAAGTTAGAACACTGATTCCTTATTTATAAGAGGACTCTCCTAGGATAGAAATAAAATTAAGTGCAAAATCGGGAGATATAAATATTTATAAAAAATTGTAAAGGTATGTTAGTGATGCTCAAAACATGGTCATTACAACAAAGACTATAAATCCAATATTGTTGAGAAAGGGAAGGGATTTGATGATGTCCCTTCTACAAAAGCAAAAAACTCCTTAGATGGAGGGGATGCGCATTTCATTTGTTCAAGTGTACATGTATATCACAAGGCATGGGTGGTTGAGTCAAGCACATCCTTTCATGTGACTCCTCATAGGTAGTGTTTTTGTAAGTATTAAAGATATGATGGTGGAGATATTTTCTTAGAAGATGGATCAATATCCATAATCATAGGATAAGGAAACTTTGGAGGATTTTTTTTTTGGTAGTTTTCAACACATGGTTTTGACCTTTAACAATTTTGTGGTGCATAGTAGTTTATCCTATGGTTTGTAGTTTCCATTAAGGAGCTATGATTGGCAGTCCTTAATCGAAACTACAAAACACACACACACACGTATAGATGTGTGTGTGTGTGTGTTTTGTAGTTTCGTTTAAGGAAACTATATATATAGCATATTTAAACTACCAATCATAGATCCTTAATGGAAACTACAGACCATAGGATAAACTACTATGCACCACAAAATTGTTAAAGGTGAAAACCATGTGTCGAAAACTACCAAAAATTCAAACAAAAAAACGATATATATATATATATATATATATATATATATATATATATATATATGTATATATATATATATATATATATCATATAGATATATATACATATAGATATATATGTATACATATAGATATATATACATATAGATATATATGTATGTATATATATGTATACATATATATCTATATGTATATATATCTATATGATATATATATATATATATATATATATATATATATATATATATATATATATACCCGAGGAAATATCTAGGCAAACCCACAAAAAACGATCAAATCCTCTAGGCAGATCCACAGGAAAGGATCACACCCCCTCAGCTTATTCGCGAGCATCAAGGAGAATTGACCCTGTAACCTCCCATTAGTGAGGTTCTTTAGCGCGAAGAACTTGGACAATTGAGCCAACCCTCGGGATATATATATATATATTAAGGAAATATATATTGAAAAATATTTATGGTTTTCCTCGTTTGAGTTTCCTAGGTAAAGTGTTCATGTTAATGTGTTTGCTTCCATTACATATTTTATGTTTTATTATGCATATTTTTGTAACAATTAATTGTACATGGTTATAACCTACAATGATAAGATATTGGTCATCAAGGTGAAACTCCCATGGCTTGTAATGAGGTCAGTTGGCTAATGGAATTACTTTCAAATGTATGACTAAGATAAAATAACTATTACAAATAAATATGATCATAATAGTTCCATTTTCCTAGTTAATAACTCAATCACTCATGCAAATACAAAGCATATCGTTATCCAATGTCATTTCATTTGAGAAATGGTAAAGGATGGAAAGGTGATATAAAATAAAATTAACACTTTGTAAGATGTTACATATGTGTTGACAAAAACTATAAGAACAAGAGAATTCAAGTTATGTTGTGAGCGTATGGAATTATAGCCCCTGACAATTTGTTCAAGGTTTGATGCATTCGCCCTTAGACTACATCAATGTATATTAAAAACATTAGGATAGGAGTGTCATACACCTTAGAGTCCTATGACAAAGCAATTATTTCAATAAATATTGAGTAGTAGCACTTAATAAACCTTGTGAATATGTAGGGAATGAATTCTCGGAAACAACAGTTAGCATAAATTGTTTATGGTTTTATTTATATCTATTTATTAAGTGTTTGGCTTGGAGATATGGTTGAGAGTTTTTAACTTACAATCATGCTACTAGAATTTCTCAAGAATCTTTACATTTTTTAACAATTCCATTGAGGGAAAAAAAACTTTCTAACATATTGTAACCATTTGTGAGTTGCTAAATAATACATTAATCATGTTTTGAAGTGTGCAATTTTTCTTCCAAAAGGGTTTTGGTTGTACAATTTTTGTGTTATTTATTAATGCAACTATTTATTTATATTTTTATACTTTATTCATTAATTGGTTAATGTTGCAAGAATGTTCCACATGTCTACTTCCTTTCAATATGCAAAAAATTGAGAACAAAATCATATTTTTCCATTGTTGTAATCCAAATTTTATGTTTTGTTATTTTGAAAAGGTCCATTTTGTGAAAGTGTTTTTCTTCCATGAAAAATTTATTTCGGTTGTAGGGATGCGATAAATGACTTACTAAGTGGGATGGAGGTCAATGAATGTGCTCAAAGAATAAGAAAATGTTAGACATAGAATATTTATCCATGTCATCATTGATAACAAGTAGGCACATTGCATTATCAACACAACAAAATAAGTATGAATAGATATGTTAGGTACCTTTATAAATATGAAATATATGAACATTAAAAAATAGAGATCACCTTGTTTCTATGGTTTTGATTGATTTATATTATATTCTCTTCAAGATTGCCATTGAATCAGACATTTATAAGGAATATTGCTAATAAGTTTCCAATTCCGTCATAGTTTAGCCCAAGACTAACTATTTTGGTGTTTTATAGAGCCAAGAAATTATAAAAGCATAACAAAGGAAATAGCATAAAAAAGAGTGTGGGATCTAAGAACATCAAGTATTAATAATAATGGGAAGTTAATTCTCATATTGACAAGAATCAAAATCTCTCATACCACATGAATTCGAGTGGGGATTCATAAAAAAAACATGTCCAAACTTTTTTGAGAAACTTTCATTATGTGACACTTAAATTCTAGATACACAAATAAAGTGGTATTATCATGTGGACTTAAACTATGTGATGGGGACTAGGAATATCGACAATCAATCATGCCAATGCTTATGCATTTTTATAGGGTCTCTGTCTCACAAATGAATCCAATATAAAAGTATTACTTGTTATAGGAGATTCAAGTATCATTATGAAAATTATTGTTATGAGCTCAAACACATAATAAGCTACCTCTAATCATTTATTGAATCAATAAGGAGGCCAAATATCGTTTTATATTTTCTAGTCCTGAAATAATATAACTAGCAAGTTGATATACTAGAAAATGAATTCAATTCAATTATCTATAAGGTATTAAAGAAAAATGGGGGAGATTTTATCTCATAATCCTATAAGGTCTTCAAGGTTTTGTTTTAAAGCCATGTATTGTTGGAAACCTAATCCATTAGGGTTATGATGAGCATTTACTAGAAGTCCAAGAAACCTTGGAAGTTGAATCCAACAGTCTAAATGTTACATTTATATCTATATCATTCTTAATGAAAGTGGAATTCACGCCTGATCTTGTATGCACCTTGTTGAGTAACTTGAGCCACCATTTTTGTGGCCTTCCTAGGCACTCATTCTTTCTTAGACTTTGGTCTAGAAACCATCACATATCCCTATTATTTTGTCATGTTAATAACCAAGTGAGGGTCAATATTATTCTTGGCGTGAATATTCTAGTAAAGGTCCCACCTCCTACCCACTTGTCAATGATATAGACAAAAATATCATCATTATATTTAGAGGTCTTTCTCACCATGATCTCTATCATGGGAATACTTGTGTTCATTGTCTCGAGGTGAAGTAGAGTAATCATGTGCTCGTCGAGGTATGAGGGAGTATGATCATGAATGGTGTCCACCTCTATAAGATACCTGACTATATGGTATTCATTCAATTGTGGACAAATCAATAGACATTAAGTAGGAACTTTAAAGTGACCTAGAACACAATCAAGAAGAAATTGTCCTAAATTTGGTTGGTTGGAATATCACCTACATGCTTAAGGTTGATGAAATCGAGAAGAGGAAGCATTTTCTACTTTGATCAAGATTTTCAAATGTAACACGTATAACACAGTGGCATCAACAAATGTACTCATTTCATATATGTTGCTTGTGTGTTTCTAAATAAAATTTGCATTGTAAATTTTGTCAATGAAAATCATTTTTTTTCAAATATCCCAAAAAAAATCCCCAACAAACAACCAGTAGTTGGCTCTGTCAAAATTGATACCCATATGCATCCCTCCATCCTTTACTAACAAGGGATTATAATACCCAAAATACTCCAGATGTTTTCCATCATGGGGTTTCTTGTTGTTAGTGAAAAGTATCCAGTAAAATGGTCATTTACTGCATCCAAATCAAGCCAAATGCAAACGAATGAAACCCATCTCTGCAACTTTGTTAATCTAAGTTAATATTGTGCCTACCTTCAAAATTCAAGAAGGATGGATCAAAACAAGAAATGTTGGAAGTTTATGGAATGTCAGTATCTGCCTTACAACTTTCTTAGATTGCTATAATACGCGTTAGTTGTTTTCCCTAGTTGATGTAAATTGAAAAGAATAACCCCATGTATTATTTCCAATTTCCACTTTGAATATTGTTGACAGGGTATAAATCAGACCAGGCTAACGTAATTATTGAGTAGAACATTATTTTGTTTTCAATAATCCTTATTTCTAAGATGAATGTTAGCATATGTGGTGGCTACACAACTAAAAAGTAACCCATGCAATGAACAATTTGTGGGTTGGAGGTGCTAGCAAGCTTGGTATATATGCATAAAAATGATGCTCAAGAAAATATTTTGGGTGAAGTATGTCTGTAGAAAATACTAAAGATATTCCAATGGTTGATTACATCATTTTGTGGTCATCTTCGAACCATTATCACGAAGAAATTCCACCAACGAAATACTTCAACTTCTAGCCATATTTGGAACTAGTCCAAGAACTGCTTCAAGATTTAGTTCTAGAGTCGGTGGTCAACCTTAAACCTCCACACGTAGAGAACTCAATGTTTTCCACCTCATTTGGTTTGTGGTTTTGTAGTCTTCCATAAAAAACCTTCTACCCAATTTGGTTTTTGTCCTTCCTTAAACCATCATTTCAGAGAGCATATTCAAATATATTTTCACTTTAGCTCTCTTCTTGGACTCATATATACCCATTCAGATTAAGAGGGGGAATGTTGGAAAGTGGAATTCATGCATGTATAACAATCATTTATTAACACATGTTGCAATAAAATATAGATCAAACCTCAAGTGAAATGAAGGGATATGAAAGAATACAATCCCATCATTCCTATATGGTAGAATTAATCTCCATCCTATCAATCAAATCCTTCATTGGAGTGTCTTGTTGGTGAGGTGGGATAATGAAGTAGTCAATGGAGGGGTTTTGTAGTGGTTTCTAAAACATCATCAATTATCTTGGAACTAACATGGTAAGACCTTTTTTTAATATGTTATTATTTAAATTTGATCTAAACTTAATCAACATATGCCAAGTACTTCTAGTGGATAATAATCAGTGTGCATTGGTTCTTTGATTTTGCTTGGGCTCTAGTTCATAGAATTCATCTATGTAATTCCCCTTGCATTAAAGGTTGATTTCTATGCAACATTCTTTTCTAGCATTTATCTCTCTAGTATTTTAAGTTTCATTTATTTGAAAATTCAACCTTGTGGTTCTTTGATTTCTAAAAATACAAGAAATGAGTTTCCATGTTTATTTCGGGCTATATGTGTTTTCCCTTTAAATTTTGGTTTTAGGAATTTCGAGTAGTAAGTAATGTTTCTTAGTTTATGGAGTTTGGCTCTTTTTTCTTTTTGGGTTGTAAGTACTTCATTTTGATAAACATCTCTATTTTTAGCATGTAAAAAATAGATTTTATAGGGAAGCACAAGAGATCTGCCAAACCCTTCACTAGCATGAAAAAACTTTCTTCTAAATGACTTTCAAGATACATGTAAATGAATGTTATGCCTCATAAAATTAAAAAATAATGGGTTTCTTAGTTCAACATAAGCAAAAAATTAAAATATTTAGAAATAGAATGGAACATGTTATGAAATATGGTTATCAAACTCAATAACAGTTCACATTCCATAGCTTCAAACCATAGAATAATAGTTAAAAGGACGAGCAGAAAATGCATAAAAATGATATAGACATTGAATAACATAACTCTCATTTTTTGAATTTTTGTTGGAGAGAAACTATCAAACACAATGGAAGTTCTTAGTAATTATGTTTTTTATTAATTTTTATGTTCCCTATATTAAAATAATATATATATATATATATATATATATATATATATATATATATATATATATATATATATATATATATATTTTTTTTTTTTCTAAATACTACACCTTCAAGGACAATTAGGATGTAATAAATCAAAATCCTTGGAAACTTTTTTCAATAGATTATGAAAACTCTCAAATTCATATAAAATTTCATATTAATATTTTTTATGCTTATTTTAGCTATGCTGCAATGCTTTTTACTATAATATTTATCAATTTCTATTAAAACATGTTTATACAGGTATGGATACATCCACCTTGCAATTATGCAATGGAAGATAGGGTGGAACATAGGGAAATTATAGTAATATAGTGGAGTAAAGAATATTGCAATGTTGTAGTGGAAAAAACAATAATGTAATATTATGCTAGACTAGAGAATAGTATACATGGCCAAAGGATTAATTTTTTGGTGATCTCATGTAGGTAGAAATGAAAAAAAACATAAATGAATTATGGTTTTATTTACCCATTACATTATCTTGGAAGAGAATTGGATGGATTTTAATCATGGATTTTAATTCATGAGAGTTGGTCTTTTAGTGAAAAACGAAAGGGTCCATGAGTTGGTCTTTTAGTGAAAAACGAAAGGGTTCGATTTTAATTAGTGCTCTTAAACCAGATAATTCATGACGGGATCATAGAAATTAATCATAACCATTTGAACGGAAAGATTCCATTTTCATCGGGCCGTACTAGACCTGTGTAACAACCTTTTATCGGGATCAGTCCTTATCTGTCTACGACGCTTGTCTAAACTAACCAATATTAGTCTTAGTCACAACAGTTTGAGCAGATAGAGCGGGCGTGTTTACATCATCAAGGGACCTAGCTGACCCTACGACAAAGTAGAACAATTTTCAACAATATTGAAAAAGTTGATTCTAGAACTATATTATCTGATATTGTTTCTAATGTGATAATGTGAATCTTGAAATCCATATCAAATCAATATGTGAATTTTGCAAACCATATATAGATAAATGTCAAAAAGAAAAGAGATTTTTTTTAATGATGATCAAATGATCGATATTCTATATTGACATACCACTTCATGTACCAAACAAGAATCATTACTCCAAAGATGCTTCTCTTTTGTAAACTTTTATTTCTTTTTTTAAAAATCTTACAATCAATTTAGAGAAAATACTTAGATCGTTTCTCTCTTCCGTCTCTCCATGGTCACCACCCGGCATGATAGAAATGATGAAGACTCCATCAACGAGCTTGTCGATTGCACTACAAAACACACAAAATTATACAAATCCCAGTTGGTAAATCTACAAAGGCTTTACGGACGGTCATTAATTTCCTATCTAATTTCGCTGAGTCGGTAAATCTACAAGGCTTTAAGATGGTCATTAACTTCCTATCTAATTCCGTTGACTATCGCTGACTCCCCACCATCATACGATTAGGCGTGATTATTATTCTAACACCTCCCCTTAATCATGATCTATACTTTAACTTGCTAGCTGGTCTAAGTCTAAGCTAGGCTTACAACAAAACATTTCTTTTTTCCCTTCTCGTTGAAGAGTCCATGCTTGTTCATTTGTTGATGTAGTTTCTTTCTTTCTTTCACTATGAGCTCCTTCAACTGCTCTTTTCTTATGTACTTAAAATCAACAACCTCTTCTGGATTGGGAACATCCCAAACAAAGTAATCCAATTCATGTTCTCCCCACTTCCCATGAGGAGCCACTAGGGGAGCCACCAAAATGAAATCATCTTCGAACATGAGCAGCTTCTAAACAATATCCATGGTTGTATCCTCCACTGTCGCAACCATCTTAGAAGCGGATCTAATCAAATTTCTAACAATTTGGTTCCTGGAGAAGTAAGTTTCGCTCTCAATGATTACACGAACATGTGCAATAGACTGCACCTCCAGAAATTCATGGTCATCAATAAAACCATTATGTTTATCAAATAATTCTTCAAACTAAAAAATACTACCAGAATAAAAAATATTACCCAGCCCAAAAATACTTCCAAATAGACTCTTTAAAAAACATCATCAAAAAGATCGCTATCAAACATATTTCCACTCATTTCTCAACTTCCTAATACACATCCACGGACTCCAATCTTCCTCAGCCACTATGCAAACTAGGCTCTTCACACACAGATCGACAACATCTCTCTTGCAGTAACATTGTGTCATGCTTAACTCCACACACAAACTTCGCTCCACACACAGGCTTCACTTCACATGAACACACTACTCAAACCCAAATCGAAGACGCCTTTCAAAAAATTGGCACTCCACTACACATACACTAGTCACATGCTACAGCTCGATGCTCAGCAAATCTGCTCACAAAGGCAGCTCTCCAGCTCGAACTTGGCATTACACACACATCCTTCATCAAGCTCGTGCACTTTAAAAGAAATCACTTGGGGTACCCAACTTTCTCGGTTCTCAGGCCGAATTCGTCCACATTTCATAAACTCTCACTTCCTTGCAATCGCTCCATGGGATTTCAATACACATCCACACAATGCAGAGTCGCGCTCATTCAAAGAATTTCAATACTGCTTTGTTTTTCAATAGAGGGTATATCCACATGACCAACAAACAACAAACATAAACAATGGCCCAATATAATTCCTTAAAACTTTATTTTAAAGCAAAGACTTCGCTCCACACACAGACTTCACTTCACATGAACACACTACTCAAACCCAAATCGAAGACGCCTTTCAAAAAATTGGCACTCCACTACACATGCACTAGTCACAGGCTACAACTCGATGCTCAGCAAATCTGCTCACAAAGTCAGCTCTCCAGCTCGAACTTGGCATTACACACACATCCTTCATCAAGCTCGTGCACTTTAATGGAAATCACTTGGGGTACCCAACTTTCTCGGTTCTCAGGCCGAATTCGTCCACATTTCATAAACTCTCACTTCCTTGCAATCGCTCCATGGGATTTCAATACACATCCACACAATGCAGACTCGCGCTCACTCAAAGAATTTCAATACTGCTTTGTTTTTCAATAGAGGGTATATCCACACGACCAACAAACATAAACAATGGCCCAATATAATTCCTTAAAACTTTATTTTAAAGCAAAGACTTCAAACACACTTTTCCTGACTTTAGAAACAAAGGTTCTCTCTGGGCTTGGCTCCTTCGATGATGTGTGGAACCCATACACTTCATCTGTTCCAGCGATTCACTGTTTATACTTTCCACACTGCTCAACTTAACGGCAACCACAACAGTGGTCACTTTACACCACTCAAGAACAACAATCAGCAATTGCAAATTGCTCCACAGGACAAACTCCACTACTCTGCAATCTTTCAATCACAACCTCTACCAGGCACAGACCCGCACAGTCAACACTGTCCAATGTCGAATACTCCAGCACTGGCTTTGATTTACGGCTTCACACTCAGCCTTCACATGCACAAGAGGTCAACAGACTGGTTGGAAACTGCACTCTTTCACACTCTTGAATTTGCGGCTCTATAGTGCCTCGCAACAGTTCAACAAAGATGCTACCACACTCCACAATTTTTCTCTGGTCAACGCTTAGCTTAATATGCCAACAACACTCACAAAGAGCTTCACACCAAATTTCAACGCTGCACACACTAATAGATACTTTGCACTCCTTTCACCGAGCCCTCACAGCTCTGGCTCTTAGTCAAACAACAGCGACATCCGAAACCCTCAGTTCTGATACCGTAACAGAAATTATGAAGACTCTATCAAAGAGTTTGTTGATTGCATTAAAAAACACAAAAATTCATACAAAACCCAACGGGTAAATCTACAAAGGTTTTACGGACGTTCACCAACTTCCTATCTAATTCCGCCCACTATCACCAACTTCGTGGGGACTATCACTGTCATACGATCAGACATGATTATTATTCTAATAATGCAGGCCTTTACTTCAACTCACTTAACTAGCATCCAAAAATACCTTAAACGTTACGCTTTCAAACACACCAGTAATTTCTATGATAAAGGGAATTTGAAAAAGTACTAAATGATAATGAAGAAGCTGTTACAAAACTATGGCACGTTGCTAACATGCCAGCCGCCACTATCCAACACTACTTCCGTCCAAACCAAAATATGATTCAAACAAAGACTTCAAACCATAAATATCAATGGATGGTAATAAGCGAAGAACATACAAATAAATGGAAATTTTCACTTCAACTCACTTAACTAACATCCAAAAAGACCTTAAACGTTACGCTTTCAAACATACCAGTAATTTCTACGATAAGGGAATTTGAAAGAGTACTAAATGATAATGAAGAAGCTGTTACAAAACTATGGCACGTTGCTAACATGCCAGCCGCCACTATCCAACACCACTTCCATGCAAACCTAAATATGATTCAAACAAAGACTTCAAAACATAAACATCAATGGATGGTAATAAGCGAAGAACATACAAATAAATGGAAAATATTTATGCAAATATTGAAATCATATTTTCCTTCAACAAATCTATCATCTGCGCAATAGATTTAAAGATATGCCGTACTACTTTAGAAATAGCGTTGGCCAAAACGATCTTGTAACAATAATTGTTGAATTCGAAAGCTCCAACTGCTTAAATAAAATACATAGACTAATCCACGACTCCTATGCTCATGCTAAGCAGCATAGCCTTAGAGGAAACTCCACGGGATTCATCAACGTTGAAGCCCGCAGATTAGATCTAAATTTCATTTTCTAGAAAAACGAAACAGAAAAGGTGGCCATAAGCATATTGTTTTAATCTTCGTAGCAAATGCCGAAGGCCAGTTCGTATGATTTCACTAAATAATTGTTTTAATCTTCGCAACAAATGCAGAAAGCTAGCTTGTACAATTTAGCAAAATAACTGTTTTTATCTTACCAACAAACGCAATTAAATAATTGTTTTAATTTTCGCAACTGGCTATAACTTCCCATATAGTCAGAAACAGAAGGACATTTTATTTTAGAATATGAGGTTTCTGAAGACAACAGGGAAAGTTATGCAGATATGTTGGCAATTAGTTTTTGGGATAGTCTATTTAGTGAGGAGTTTGTCGAGAAGCTGGGAGCATTTATTTTGAAGCTTCACAAGAAAAAAGGTCAAACACATTAAGCACATTAAGCAGATGAAGAAACAATCTGTCTCATAAACTATCTGTAAACTTTAAAATAATTTTTTTCTTTCTTTCTTCAATTATTCAAAACAATCCCAACTTTATGGGTTTTTAGATATGACACTGGATAATTTTTAACAAATTTACAACCCAACATTTAGCAATGAACCAAAAAATCTATCCATTTACATGAATGTTCCTCGTCGTTTGAAACTATAAAAACTAAATAATAGCACTCGAATTTTATTTACAAAAGCTACTCTACAACCGTTGAATTTAAATTGATTGCAGATTTCAAAATATTTTGAAATCTATTCATTTACATTTATTTACATAAACGTTTTCAGTAGTTTGAAACTATAAAAACTAAATAAATGCACTTGAATCTTATGTGCAAGCTTTACAACTGCTAAATTTAAATTCATTGTAGATTTCCAATTATTTTGGAATATGATAAATAAAATTAAGATCAAATTAACTTTAAGATAAAATGTGAACAGAATTGAAAAGAAAGAGTTGTAGCTCTCAGGTGTGGCCTGCACCTGGAGACTACACTCACAAACTTGAGAGATCACTCTCGTCCACTCTATTCCATTAATCAATCAAAGATTACATCAATAAATACAATACTAGGAAATAGGAAGTTGCACCCAAACCCCATAATTATAGGAACTAATCCTAAACTAGGGAGAAAGTTACAACAACGTAACTATTTTCTCCATTAATAACAAAATAATATTAATTATTCTCAACTCCCTCCCTTAATGGAGAAAGGGTTCTCCTGAACTCCTAGCATCTTTCTAAACAATTCAAATTTCACTCGTGCAAGAGGCTTTGTAAAAATATTAGCCACATTGTCACAAGTTTTACAATATTCGACAGCAATTTCTTTTGACTGTATTTTTTCTCTAACAAAGTGAAACTGGGTATCTATGTGTTTGGTGTTTTTATGAAACACTGGATTGTATGCTAATTTGATAGTGCTCTGGTTGTCGCTTTTGATAGAAGTGGGTTGCTTCTGTTCTTTTCCTGCATCATTAAGAAGTCTCCTCAACCAGATTGCTTCACATGTTGCTGCACACAATGCTTGATATTCAGCTTCACATGACGACAAAGCTACAGTACTTTGTTTCTTGCTGCTCCATGCAATTACCCCGGAACCTATGTTAAATGCATAACCTGTGATGGACCTCCGATCATCCAGGTTACCTGCCCAGTCTGAGTCTGAAAAACCTGCTAGAGTAACATCAGATACATCAGTGTATAAAATACCAAAATGAACAGTACCACAAAGATACCTCAACACGCTTTTTGTTGTTGTCCAGTGACTTTCACGCGGTTTTGACATAAATTGGCTCAACACACTAACAGAGTATGCCAAGTCGGGTCTGGTTGTTGTAAGATATATCAGGCTGCCAACCAGCTGTCTGTACATTGTGGCATCTACCTCCTTAGTGCCATCGTCACTACTCAATTTCAAATTTTGCTGCAAAGGTGTCACTGCTGATCTACACCGATCCATCCCAAACTTTTCCAACAGATTTCTCGCATACTTCCCTTGGGTAAGAAAAGTTTGCCCAGTATCTCTGAATACTTCTAATCCCAGACAATAGTTAAGGCTTCCAAGGTTTTTCATCTCAAAAACTTGTGTCATTAGCCTTTTGATTCCTCTGATTAAGTCATCTGCATTTCCTGTTAGAATCATATCATCCACATATAGAGAAATCAAAATAATCTGCCCTTGATTATTGTACTTGGTATACAAATTTGGGTCATTTAAGCTTCTATGGAAACCATACTCTATAAAGAAAGAATCAACATTTTCATACCAAGACCTGGGTGCTTGCTTTAAACCATATAAAGCCTTTTTCAATCTGCAAACAAGATGTTCTTGCCCCTGCTTTACATATCCTTCTGGCTGTACTAAGTAAATTTCTTCTTTTAAATCACCATTTAAAAAATGCAGATTTAACATCAAGCTGGTGTAATTCCCAATTACATTTAGTAGCTAAAGCAATAAGCATTCTAATTGTATTTAGATTTGCTACAGGTGCAAAAGTATCATCAAAATCTATACCTTCCTGCTGTGAATATCCTTTTGCAACCAGCCTAGCTTTTAACTTATCTATACTTCCGTCTGCATTCATTTTTGGTTTAAACAACCACTTGCTTCCTATAGGTGTTTTATTTTTAGGCAGCTCTACTAATTCCCAAGTATTATTTCTAAGAATTGATTCCATCTCCTCATTCATTGCAGCTCTCCATTCCTCAAATTGACTAGCTTCTTTGTAATTAGAGGGTTCTACAATGTTCAAAACTTTTGACATCAAAGCATAGTTTCTCAACTTCAATGGTAATTGAGTCTTCCTACCTGACCTTCTTGGTAGGGGACTTACCTCAAATTTGGTTTCGTCTGCAATAACTGGGCCTGCTCTTTCACCTTCTTGCTGTTCTTCTTCATTCTCTTCCTTCTGCTCCTATTCCTGCTCCCTTTCATCCTCGTTGCTTTCCTCCAACAGCAATGGAATGTGCCAATCATCTCCAACATCAGCTTTCCTTTCCTGTACCTGTTCATGAAAGACTACATCTCTACTTGCAAATGTCTTACGAGACTCAGGATTGAACAGTTTGTATGCTTTAAACTATGTGCCATAACCAACAAAGATGCATTTGACTGCCTTAGGATCTAGTTTCTTTCTATCAGCTTTGGGTACATGTGCAAATGCCTTTGACCCAAAGACTCTTAAGTGATTTACTGCTGGTTTAAATCCATGTAAGGCTTCAAAAGGAGTTTTGAAGCCAAGAAACCTAGTAGGACTTCTATTTTTCAAATATACAACAGTATTTATCGCTTCTGCCCAAAAAATATTAGATAGACCCTTACCTTGCAGCATGCTCCTTGCACATTCCACCAGGGTTCTGTTTTTACGCTCTGCAACTCCGTTTTGCTGTGGTGTATGCGGCACTGTATACTGCTGGACAATCCCGTGAGATTTGCAGTATTTCATGAATTCCTTTGATTTGTATTCTCCTCCTTGATCAGATCGGAGAATTTTAATACTTTTTCCAAACTGTCTTTCCACCAGGGTTTTGAAATCTATAAAACATTGGAAAGTCTGACTTTTCTTGTTTAAGAAATAAATCCATGAATACCTGGTGCAGTCATCAGTAAACAACAAAAAATAGTATGCTCCCCCTAGCGACCTTGTCAGCATGGGACCACATACATCAGTGTGCACTAGCTCTAATATTTTTGTTTTCCTCCTCCTATCATGCACAGGGAACTGTTCTCTATGCATATTTCCTAAGGCACAACCATCACAGTTTAACTGAATGTTACGAAAGATGGGGAGACCTTCGACCATACATTTCTTTTGTAACAACATGAGATCCTGCAGATTCAGATGACCAAACCTCTGATTCCAGAGTTGTTCAGCTGTCGACTCTCCTGCAACCATGGCTTGCTTTGATATACTTTTTGCATCCAATCTGTATAGGCTTCCATCTCGCATGCCTATTGCAACAATTTCATTCCTGCAATCCTTTATCACACAGTGAGTCTTGAAGAATTCGACATGCATATCTTGATCAGCCATCATGGATACAGATATCAGGTTTTTCTTTATTCCAGGTACATATAAAACATTTGAAAGGTGACTAATTTTTCCATTTGATAACTTAACTAAAATCACCCCATGATCTTTAATCTGATATCCATTATCATCCCCTAGATATATTTTTGATCCATTTATAATTTCTTCAAGACTGTCGAAAAATTCTTTATTACCTGTCATGTGAGAGGATGCTCCGGAATCGACATACCAGATGTCATCTTCATTTGACGCAGAAAGGGCACAGTCGACTGTGAACAGTCGAAATTCATGACTGAAGTCTTCTTCTTCAACAAAATATCCTCTGTGTTTTGGATTTACCTGTCTCCTCCTTGCCTCATCAGCCTGCTTCTTATAATAACAATCTCTCTGTATATGACCCTTCTTTCCACAATAAAAGCATTTCTTTTCAGAATGATTTGCAAGCATACCTTTATGACAATGATTTTTATGTGTTGTTCCTCCTTTCTGGACTGTTTGCTTCTGTAACTGCTTCCCTTTAGATAGTCGTCGTTTTGCCACCAGTGCGAGGTCGTCACTTTGGGGGTTCAGATTCAGATTCTTCCATCGCTCTTCCTCTTGCTGCAAGATCGCAGTGAGATCATCAAACGTGGGTGTTTTCTCCCTTGCCGAGACTCTAGTGATGAAGGTTTGGAAATCATCACGCATCCCATTCATTGTGATTGCAACAAGATCTTCATCAGCCACCGCCACTCCAATGGCCACCAATCTGTCTTTAACATCCTTAATTCGCGCGACAAATGCAGTAGCAGACTCCCTTTCGTCCATCCTCATTGAAAATAGCTTGGTTTTCAGAGCCAAAACTCTATTTGTATTCTGGGTTTCATACAGATTCTTGATTTTCGTCCAAATCTCTGCGGACGTTTTACAATCTCTGATGTGTGCAATGACATTGTCTTTCACATACATTTTTAACAGGACTTTGGCCTTGTTTTCGCGTTTTTCCCAGTCTTCCTTCTGCGTGCTCGCAGTCGGCTTCTGCTCATCGCCTGTCACTATAGTCCAAGCATTCGCACCTTCGAGCAGGGTCTGGATCTTAAACTTCCAATTCGTGAAGTTAGACCCGTTGAGTTTACCAGGCTCGTTAAGGTAAGATTCCATCGTATTACTCATTGTGAATCTTCTTAACAGCAACAACAACAAAAAAACAATACCTGTCAGATCGATCTGTCACCTCTGCCACCGATCTGCAGTGTCTGGCACTCCCGCTCCAATGAGCAAATTCGGCGTTTTCAACACAGCCAAAACAATGATCTGATCACTATTGATCCGATCCACCTCTCCTGGATTGATCTGCCACTTCGCCAATCCTGCTCTCCCTGCAGATCGCCTAACGAAGTCGAGGTTTCCCGCAGATCTCCTCCGGCGCTTTCCCGATCTGTCTCTCCCGGACGGATCTACAACTCCGCCGATCTGCACCGTTTGCAGACCGCCAAACGAAGTTCACGCTATTCACAGATCCCCTTGGCGCTACCCCGAGCGAAAAATCCACGCTAACTGAAAATCGCTTAGAGTACCTCAATTGGCGCGACTTTCCCGATGAAATCCCGCGCCAATCGGGCTTTTTGGCGCTCTGGCGCAGTTTATTCCTCAATAACCGCGCTAATTCCTCTATTGGCGTGACTGTCAGCGCAAAATCCACGCCAATCCGTGAAAAATACGCGCCAAAATTTTCATGTCCGAGCCAGGTGTTCTGCAGTCCACCTGCTCAATTTTCGAGCACAGAGCTCTCATGTACACACAGCCACAAAGGCGCTTCAAGCCACACAGGCTATTCCAGCCACACAGGCAAGCTAGCTACTACAGGCACTTCAGCCTCACAGGTGACAAAAGATCAGGCTCACTCAATCTGAGCTCTGATACCAAGATAAAATGTGAACAGAATTGAAAAGAAAGAGTTGTAGCTCTCAGGTGTGGCCTGCACCTAGAGACTACACTCACAAACTTGAGAGATCACTCTCGTCCACTCTATTCCATTAATCAATCAAAGATTACATCAATAAATAAAATACTAGGAAATAGGAAGTTGCACCCAAACCCCATAATTATAGGAACTAATCCTAAACTAGGGAGAAAGTTACAACAACGTAACTATTTTCTCCATTAATAACAAAATAATATTAATTATTCTCAACTCTTTACCCTTATTCATAAACTCCTAGAAAATTTCAGAAATCTACACTAGAATTATTCATATATTCCATCAAATTTCCGAAATCGACACTATAGAGTTATTCATATATTCTATAAAATTTCCGAAATCTACAATAGAGAATATAGATAAAAACGGCTCACAACAACTCCTGTCATATGTGGGACGCTTCCATTAAAAAGTTTATAAACCTGTCAGCAGCATGAAAGTATTGCATGGCCAATCGTCTGCTCAGAGCAGATGCTCCGATCACACTGCCAAACCCAAAACCCATTCCCACGATTCCCACCAACGAACAAGAGTCTGCTCATGACCATGGTCAGGCTCAGCTGATGCTTGATCATTGCAGTTTCTCTGAAGCGGAGAACCGCAGAGCTCCGGGTTACCAGAGAACAAGGGTTATTTGATAGGTTAAAAGCGCCAAGGAAGCTAAGCTTTGCAAGTGTAGCAGGTATTCTTCCCCCTAACTGGTTGCATGACATATCTTAACTTTCTAAATTTACCATTCTCCCAATTTCTTCTGGAATGTTTCCCATAAGATGGTCATGGGACAGATTCAAAGTCTCCAGACCCCGTAGATCTCCAATTTCCATGGGGATGTCACCAGAAAGGATGTTTGCTGAGAGATCCAGAGAAGTGACAGCCGTGAGGAAGAATTCATATGCCATTTCCTGACCCTTGTCAGTCACGTTAACCACATCTTTATAGCATTGTCCATACCTCAGCTCAGGCTTAGCGGGTCTGTACTTGGGGAAATTTTGTCGATCATTACTGATATGTTTGAAAGATGTGGCGGTATCGTACCTGACACACGATTCATTCCTAGATCAAGGATTTGGAGCTGCTGAAGGTATCCAATTTGGATGGGTATTCTACCTTCCAAATTGTTTTTGGGAATTTCTGATAATTCCAGAACAAAACAACTTGAACATAACAGTGAAAGTGCTATGTTTTTAATCACATGATCTTTACAAAGGGAAGCAAAAATTGTTTGCTGGAGAAGAACAAAGTTTTTCTCACACATAAAAACTTTCTATTCATTAACCAGAACAACTGTTGTTACAAATTTCTTCCTCTCTCAGAGGGATTACAACCATAGACTGCTTCAAATGCAATTCCAAAACAAAAAGAAATTACTGTCTTTTATGGAAATTTTACACTACTGTGTGTAAAAATTTCCTTTACATTTACTGTTGTAAATGAAAAAATCTCTTACATATGTTGTTGCATTCTTAACATTCAATTATCTCAACGAACAAAACAAAACATTTTACATTTGTGCTGCTGCACATTCCATTTCAATCTCTCAACAAAAAGAACATTACATCTGCACTGCTGTGCATTAAAAATTTGACACTGCTGTGTAAAATATTTTCTTCATTCGCTCCTTACTCACACTCTGCTGCGTGGATTCTCCTTGCATATACAATACACACAAACAACAACAAAAAAAACATAACAAATACAATTACATATTCCCATACTTCCGTGCATAAAAATTAACATTAAAATTAAAATTTTACCTACGTTTACCAAACCATCGATCAAACAAAAACTTTCACGCAATGTTATTTTCTGCAGGCCTGTACGCAGCTTTGTTTCAATCAACAGACATCAACCAACCTTTCAATCGGATGACTGACGCTCGATCAAACCACACGACCTTTACGCTCTGGGAAAAAATCTGTTTTCAAAACTGCTTGAGGACACGCGTCAAATGGCGTACTGTATCGCTGCCCCTCCGGAGAATACCACTTGCTCAGTAAAAGTGGTGCGATAAAATTGGTGGTTTTGTGAATTAAGTGCGCAGGTGAAATTATGATTTCAACACTCCCCTTTAATTTCAACGGCTGGGTTATCAGTTATACCAGACATTTCCTCAAAAATTCAAAACTTTTCTGCCCCAATGGTTTGGTTAGAATGGCTGCAACCTGCTCCTGAGTTCTATAGTGTTGTAAAACAATTTCTCCATTGTTTACCAATTCCCTGATGTAATGAAACTTTGTGTCAATGTGTTGCGTTCTCTTATGAAACACAAAATTCTTGGATAATGCAATAGCTGAGCTATTGTCACAAAAAATCATAGTTGCTTTTACTTGCTCTTGGCATAAACTCCTTAACATTCTTCTCATCCAAACTTCTTGACATGCTGCTGCTGTAGCTGCCACATACTCTGCTTCTGCTGTAGACAACGCTACAATAGGCTATTTTTTAGAAGCCCATGAAATGGCTCCTGAACCCATGTGAAAAACATAACCGGATGTGCTTTTCCGATCATCTACACTTCCAGCCCAATCACTATCAGTGTATCCAATTAAATTTGAACATTCTGAAGTAGTATATAAAATGCCAAACTTTTTAGTACCTTTAACATACCTCAAAATCCTTTTTGCTGCCTGCCAATGTGCTTCTTTTGGCCTCTCTATGAATCTGGAAATTAAACTAACAGCATACATTATATCCGGCCTAGTTGCAGTCAAATACATGAGGCTGCCAACTATGCTCTTGTACAAACTAGGATCAAAATCCTTGCTGCTATCCTCTTTGGTGAGTTTTAATCCTATCACTGTGGGAGTGATTGCTGCCTTGCTCTCTTGCATATTAAATCTTTCCAACACTTCGTTAACATATTTTTCTTGTGAGATAAAAATCCCATTTTCATTTTGATCTACTTCTATTCCTAAGAATTATCTCAGCAAACCCATGTCAGTCATTTCAAATTCTTCTTTCATGACTGTTTTGAAATTTTCAATAAGGTCATCATCATTACGTGTGAAAATAACATCATCAACATATAACACAACAATTAGTAATTTACCATCCTTTTCTTTGATGTAGAGGTTGGGTTCTCCCTCACACATTTCAAATCCATTTTCCAGTAGATAGGAATCTATCCTATTTTACCATGTTCTTGGTGCTTGGTTCAGCCTATAAAGATCTTTCTTCAATCTGCACACTTTGTGCTCTTGGCCTTTCTTTTCATAGCCTGGAGGTTGTTCAATGTAAACCTCTTTCGTTAACACTCCATTTGGGAATGTTGACTTCACATCCATTTGGTAAACTTTCCACTTGTTTTGTGCTGTTATGGACAGCACTGATCTCACTGTTTCCATTCTAGCAACCGGTGCAAAAGTTTCCTCATAGTCTCTCCCATACTGCTGTTTATATCCTTTGACAACTAGTCTTTCCTTGTGTCTTTCTATTTTGCCTTCAACATTACTCTTGGTCTTGTAGACCCATTTAACTCCAATGACCTCCTTTCCTTTTGGTAGTTCAACTAAATCCCATGTCTTGTTTCTTTCTATGGCATTGATCTCCTCATCCATAGCTTCTATCCATTTCCTATCCTTAATGATTTCTTCGAAATGAACAGGGTCATCAACATGACAATATAATGTAAACAAAGAATTCATACATTCATTTGCTGCCTCTTGTTCATAAATGTCATTTAAATTTCTGAACTTCTTACCTCTTTCATTTAGTGTGCAAGTACTTGAATTTCCTCCTTGTGGTGTGCTTGGAGAAGCACTTTCATTTCTCCTCAAGGGTGTCCCTTGCTGTCCTTGTGTTGGTGCTGCTGTTTGGGGATGTATTTCAGCCATCTCCTCATCATCTTCATCATGTGACAAAAAGCTTTTAACATTCACTGTTTTCTCTATGCTTCCATCTCAAGCTTCCTCCTCAATGAACTGAACATCTCTACTCACAATAAGCTTCTTGGTGGATGGGTTATACAACCTGTAAGCTTTGGATTCCTCACTTTATCCAATGAAAATACATTTCTTCTCTTTGTTGTTCAACTTCTCCCTTAGCTGATCTGGAATGTGTGCATAAGCCACACATCCAAAAACTTTCATGTGGGTGACTCCTTGCTTTGTCCCACTCCATGCTTCTTCTGGCACTCTGTTCATGACTGCTTTTGTAGGGCATCTATTCAAAATGTATGCTGCACAATGTATAGCTTCAGCCCAATAATCATTTGGCAAATTCTTTGCCTTTAACATACTTCTCGCCATATCCATGATTGTCCTATTATTCCTTTCGGCAACTACATTTTGCTGTGGAGTGTACTTAGTGGTAAACTGCTTATGAATTCCATTTTCTCTACAAAATCGTAGAAATTCTTTGGAGATATACTCACCTCCCCTATCAGTTCTTAGAACTTTGATATGCAGTCTGCTTTGGTTTTCTACAAGTGCTTTGAAATTGCAAAATATTTCAAACACTTCACTTTTGTTCTTCACGAAATAAACCCAAGTTTTTCTAGTAAAATCATCAATAAATGTTAGTATATAGTGGCTGCTTGCAAGTGATGGAGTTTGCATCGGGCCACATAAGTCTGAGTGGACAATCTCTAAGGGTGCTTTTGCCCTTATGATTTTCCTGGATGGAAAACTTTCTCTGTGTTGTTTCCCCAAGATACGGCCTTCACAAAGGTTGTCCGGTTTCTCTATCAATGGTAATCCTCTTACCATTCCTTTTCTATTCAACAAGTTAAGACCTCCAAAGTTGAGATGTCCAAATGTCAAATGCCACAACCAATTTTCATCCTTTGGTTCGCTTTGGAAAGCCTCTTGAGTCACTGCTACTATTACTTCTTTATTTTTCAAATCTGCTTTCATTCTAAGAGGGAACATCTTGTTCCTTGTCATCTTCACTTCAACAATACATTGTTTTTTGGGTGCTCTATCCATGATGGTGCATACATCATTCACAAAGAAAACATTGTATCCATTTTGAACAAGCTGTCCAATACTTAAGAGGTTACATTTCATTCGAAGAACATAATAAACATTTGTTATGGTTTTCTTTTCACCTTTCTTTGTTAAGGCATTTACTTCTCCTTTTCCCATAACATAAACTTTATTATCAGTCCCTAGTGTGACTTGTGACTTCACACTTTGCTCTAACATAGAAAACAGGGCTATGTTTCCTGTCATATGGTTGCTGCAACCGGAGTCTAGAAACCATACATCTTCACTCTTTTCTTCAGCCATATTACAAGCTAAAAACAAATTATGTTGGCTTATATTTCCTCTAGTGAAATTTGCACTAATTCTATTACTCATATCATGTTGCTTCTTCCTACATTCATTTGCATAATGCTCATATTTTTTACAATAGTGACATTGGACATTGGATTTATCATACCTTTGTCTTTGAGCATGATGTTGTCCACTTTGTTGGCTGCTGCCTTGGCCTTGGTTCTGATTTAGATCACTGCCTCTTCCTTGAACATTTGCTGGACTGTTTATTCCACCTCTGTTTTTGCTTCTGCCTCTTCCTCTCTTGTTTCCTCTGCCTTGACCTCTTCCTCTTCCAAAGAACATCTAGGTCTTAAAGGCATGTTCTAGAGATGAGTTTTCATTCCTACTCAATCTCTGCTCATGTGTTATCAGTGATGCATGTAGTTCATCAACTGAGAAGTTTGTGAAATCCTTTGTCTCTTCTATGGTGGTGACAATCACATCAAACCTTGAGGGTAGGATCCTCAATAGTTTCTCCACAATCCTCCTTTCTTCAAGAATCTCTCCATGAGACCTTATCTGTGTGACCAAACCAATCACATGTGTGAAGAATGAGTCAATATTATCTGACTCCTTCATGCAAATATTCTCAAAATCTCTCCTCAGTAACTTTAGTTTTGTTGTCTTCACTTTCTCCATGCATTGATAGGCTGTCTTGAGTGTTTGCCATGCTTCTTTGGATGTCTTGGCTGCTGCTATCCTTGGAAACACACTCTCATGCACTGCTTGATATAAGAAGAGGAGGGATTTAGAATCCTTCTTCTTATTGCTCTTCAACGGATCTTTCTTTACCTGAGTTAAATTATTAAACTCATTTTCATCGTTGGTTCTTCAAATCCATCCTCAACAAATTCCCATAAATCTTGAGAAGCAAACAGGGCTCTCATAGTTATTGCCCAGTAGTCATAGTTTTTCCCATTAAATAGTGGGAGCTGGGTATTACAGATACCCATGCTAGTGCTGGTGCTGGTGCTAGTGTTGGAGCCAACCATTCTTTCACTCTAAACTATGCTTCAGAATACTTGACTGTGTATTTAAAAATCACTGACTATCTTCAACAGTAATACAAAAAACTAGCTTGAGAAATACCTTGGATTTTTGACTGAGTCTTCACTCTGCTGGAGAAACTGCTGCAGCAAGAAATCCTTCCTTCAGCTTCTTTGACACCTTCAAAGAGCCTGGACAAGCTCCGATACCATGTTGAGAATTTCTGATAATTCCAGAACAAAATAACTTGAACATAACACAGAAAATGCTTTGTTTGTAATCACAGGATCTTTACACAGGGAAGCAAAAATTGTTTGTTGGAGAAGAACATAGTTTTTCTCACACATAAAAACTTTCTATTCATTAACTAGAACAACTGATGTTACAAATTTCTTCCTCTCTCATAGGGATTACAACCATAGACTGCTTCAAATGTAGCTCCAAAACAAAAAGAAACTACTCTGTCTTTTCGGGAAATTTTACACTACTATGTGCTAAAATTTACTTTACATTTACTGTTGTAAATAAAAAAATCTCTTACATATGTTGCTGCATTCTTCATATTTGTTATCTCAACGAACAAAACAAAACATTTTACATTTGTGCTGCTGCACATTCCATTTAAATCTCTCAACAAAAAGAACATTATATCTGCACTTCTGTGCATTAAAAATTTGACACTGCTGTGTAAAAGATTTTCTTCATTCGCTCCTTACTCACGCTCTGCTGCATGGATTCTCCTTGCATATACAATACACAACAACAACAACAAAAAAAACATAACAAATACTATTACATATGCCCATACTTCCGTGCATTAAAAAAAAACATTAAAATTAAAATTTTACCTACGTTTACCAAACCACTGTAAATTCCATTTATTACTTCACGTGGAGAACTGGCGGTCAAACAAAAACTTTCACGCAATGTCATTTGCTGCAGGCCTGTACGCAGCTTTGTTTCAATCAACGGACATCAACCAACCTTTCAATCGGATGACTGACGCTCGATCAAACCACACGACCTTTACGCTCCGGGAAAAAAGCTGTTTTCAAAACTACTTGAGGACACGCGTCAAATGGCGTACTGTATCACTGCCCCTCCGAAGAATACCACTTGCTCAGCAAAAGCGATGCGATAAAACTGGTGGTTTTGTGAATTAAATGCGCAGGTGAAATTATAATTTCAACAATTGTTTGATCTGAGAACAAGTATGTGGAGTTCAGAAAGATCCACAATCCATTCGGGAACTTTGCCTGAGAGCCTGTTTCTGCTCAAATCCAAAATTTCTATTTTTTTACAATTTTGCAGAGACTGGGGAATATTTCCACTTAAATTGTTACTATTGATGTGCAGTACCTGAAGTTTCTTCAAGTTTTCCAGTTCCATCGGTATCGTTCCATGGAATTTATGACGTGCTAGATTCAATAACTTGAGAAAAGAGCAGTCACCTAAATGGGAGGGCAGGTTGCCGGATAACATGTTGCCCGAAAGATCTAGAACCTCTAGATGCTCTGTTTGCTCGCAAATGCCAGAAGGAAATTGACACTCTAGTTTATTTGAGGCTAAATATAAGAAATTTGAAGCATGCTACATCGTGCAGAATTCTTGGGGGGCTGAACCATGTTATTAATTGACAGAACAAGTTCCCAAGGAAAGACAGTCACCGAACTGGATAGATGGCGAAGGCTGCCATTCAACTGATTACCTCGTAGCCCCACCTTCAGTGAAGTCGACGAGTTATACAACTGAGACGGTATTGGCCCTTCCAACTGATTGTACGAAAGGTCTGTTTGCTCAAGCAGGGGAAGATTCCACAACCATGAAGGAATTTGTCCCTTGAGGTCGTTCCTAGATAGAGCCAATGTCGTCATAGAATTTTGAGCCCTCAGGAAAAGAGGAAAGCTCTGTACTTCACAATAAGATAATCTCAACACATCTAACTGAAATGGTGGGGTCCAGTTGGAGGTGATATTGAAGGACAATTTGTTCTTGTCCAGGTCAAGATATTTTAAATTCTTCAGATTGTGAAAGTGTGTCTCTGAGATCGATCCGCTCAAACTGTTGTGAGAAAGACTAATACTGGTCAGTTTATACAACCATCTTAGGGAGATAGGGATTGATCCCGATAAAAGGTTGTAGCCCAGGTCTATTACAGTAAGCGAGCGGTGAAGGCCTAATGAAAATGGAATTTTTCCCTTCAAATTGTTGTGTTTCAGATCTAGCTGAGCCAAGACCGATAGTTTTCCTATAGAAGATGGCAAGGATCTCTTCAAACTATTGTTTTCCATACGGAAAAGGGTCAGGGTCTTCCACTGGCCCTGAAAAATCTGAGAAACATCGCCAGATATTCTATTGTTGTCCAAGTAAATTCTTTTTAGGCGAGGCATCTGAGAGAGTTCAGACGGAAGAGATCCGCTGAGACTTGAATTGGACATCTGCAAGGAAATCAAACTAGTTATATTACTTAATCAACTAGGGAATTCAGTGTGAAATGGGTTGCTATCAAGATGTAGAATTTCTATGGATGTAAGGTTTTGCAGGGAAGGGGGAATGGCACCCGTCAAGCCACAGTTCGACAATGAAAGGTTCCTAAGCTGAGAAGGCGACCTACTGACCGTCCCGATGCGGAAGACATTGCTGAGAGATCGACTCTGTTTTAAAAAAAAAAAATAGCTTGATTCCTGCAAGAAATCTGCCATACAAGCAAATTTGTGACACCCATAGATAGGGTTGTGACATCCGTAGACAGCTCCCTATGCTTTTAAACATTCATATAGAAATCAATGAACATCAAAATATTGACTTTACTTTAAAGCACCTTTCATACATTCTGATGTGATTATTGCCAAAAACGTTTTCAATAATATAATTTTTTTTTTTATAAAATCTAACAAAAATATAATGTTAATTCAATTTAAATTATTATTATTAATTATAAAAAAACAATATATTACTGTAAAACATATATATAAATGGTTAACAAACATTCATATAAGCATTACTATACTGTAAACATCAAAACATTTACTTTAATTTACATTTCACATTCCTAAAATAAAATAAAAATCATAAAGTCTAATTAAATTATAACTTTAAGTGATGATTGACCCTATGTGATTCATTTCACTAGTTTAGATCCCACTTCTTCACCCTTATGAGCATGTGCTAAGTGGACTATTCAAAGATCATTAGAAATTTAAGTGATCATTGAGGCTATGTGATTCATTTCACTAGTTTCAATCCCACTTCTTCACTCTTGTGAGCATCACCAATGAGTGCTAAGTGGACTATTCAAAAATCATGCGAAATTTAAGTGATCATTGAGGCTATGTGATTCATTTCACTAGTTTCAATCTCACTTCTTCACCCTTGTGAACATCACCAATGAGTGCTAAGTGGACTATTCAAAAATCATGAGAAATTAGTTAGTTAATACTACCTCTCATGGAAATGGTCATAGATGAATGACTTACTTAACATAGTTGAATCCCAAAAAATGATATATGGGAAAACTCCTTTATATTTAAAAACTTTAATTTAATTTAAATTATTATTATTATTAATTATAAAAATACTTAATATAACACTGTGAAACAAATATATAGAATAATATTCTTAAATATGGAGATTTATCCCAACATTAATAAATATTAACTTTTGATGTGTCTATGGATATAGTAAACATTCCTAAGACATAATTAAAAAAAGAAACGATACTTCCAATTACCCATCACTCATTTTCTTTCTAATTCATGTAACTTTATAACTATATAAAGATGGCAGTGATTATATTTTAGATTCTATATTCATTACTTACTTTTTATTATATGAAGATTAAAATGGTTTGTATTTTATTTTTTTATCTGGAGAAAAAATTGTAACTTCTTATTAATAGAAATAAAAGTTATAGTAACCATCAGTCCTCTCTTTAAGAGGCCAAAAAGAAACCCAGTTGTTTTGAATAAAAACGAGCACAAGACTATATACAAAAGATTGTTTATGTTCATTGGCATACTGATCAAAACTGTTACATATACACTGCATGTATTGTACATAAAATAAAAACTAAGAGCATGAAAATCATAAAAAGGAGGGAAAGAGTCTAGACCCTCGATAGCCAAAACTAAAATCTGTCAATGATGAAAAATTAATAAGCTCAGATAGTTATTAAACTGCAACAAAAGATTGTTGCTAAGAGTGAAAATTTATCGCATTTATGAGTTAAGTGATCTGCCAATCTCTAAGAGCATGTCAAGTGCCTTCTTTGGATAGGGAATCTGCTTTAAAATTCCCTTCCCTGTATAAATGGAAATAAGAAAGATAATTAAAATCTTGCTTTAGTTGTAAAATTTCTTCAAGAAAAAGAATCTATGTGTGATTGTGTCATCTCTGTGAGTTGTTGAATCCATTAATAAGATTTATAGAATCTCCAAATACTTGAAGAGATTTGCAATCATGTTCCAGGGCCTAGCACATTAGATGTTTTAAGCAAAGAATCTCTACGTTCCAGGGCCTAGTCCAATTTTTTTTATTTTAGGACATGTTGGGTACTTAGGTGAAGGATCGAGCCACCCCCACAAATTCTTTCTTCATTTGATGCCCCAACCCAATATGACCATGGCATTTGGAAATTTATTTCTTCTGCAATGATCATGTGAGGCATTTCAATAGGGTCTTTCTTAGGTAACATAACATAGATTTCTCCAACTTCAGTTGTAACAAGATTTGGGATAAATGGCGTTTCCCTAAAAGTAGCCTTGTTTCTAGCTAACCATACTCCCCAACATATATGAGGGGGGATATTTTTGAGAGTTTCATTCCAAGATGATTCCCACTAACTTCTCCAAGCCTTAAATAGACTTTCCCCTCTCCATTCCATATTAAATCCCAACATTTGTCTAGTCTTAGCCCAGATGCTTTGTCGGAAAGGGAAAACTAAGAACAAATGAAGGACTAATTCTTCAACATTTCTACATAGAGTGCACCATCCTGGGCCTTGTTTTAGTCTCTTTTGGAGATTATCCCAAGTTTTCACTATGTTTCTAATGATACACCATATTAAAATCTACATCTCAGCTAGGAATGTAAGGTTCCATAAGGGCTTCCATCACCATTCAAGGTTGATCACCCTTAATCTATCCTCAATATGATGAATATAACCTATTTTGGAGTGTAAATCCCGAATGGACTGTGTACCCAACATAACATATATTCTTTGTCTCTAAGTCTAATATGTGACCTCTTCAGTGCATCAATATAATCAACCCATATGTTGACTTGATCATCACGAATATTTAGTTGAGTTGTTGATTTAAAACTTGGTGACCAAAAGGTATTTTTTGTTTCGTCCCTTTTTTGGTGTAGATGAATGAAACCTTGACCATTTAGAAAAGTCACCATTTCATCCAAAAGTTTGAATATTTTTTAACAACTTCTCCAAGGGTCGAGCCCAATTCTCATTTTTTCTCCATTTCCCACCCTCCACTGCAGGTCACTTCCAATGATATTAAAAGAGTCATTGTCTATTTTCAAGATAACTAATGAATTTGGTATCATTTGATGCAGTCTTCTAATCCAGTCATCAATTGATAGGGGGAAGATATATTTCCTTGTGACCACTGTTGTCTATAGACTATCTATTGATAGGAGCCTCCAACTAAATTTCACAAAAAGAGCCTTTGCAAACATAAGAATGTCCTTAAGGCCCCATTCTCCCTAGGATTTTTGGAGGGCCACCTTTTTCCAGGCTACCCAATGATGGACATATTCTTCCTTTGATCCAACCCAGAAGAATCTACCACATACTTTTCATACTGAGGCTAAAATTCCTTTTGGGACCCATGTGAGGGCCATCCAATAAATTGGTATGGCCTCCAACACAAATTTAATATGGACTAATATTCTAGCTCTCGTCAACCACTTGAAGCTCTAGTGTTGAAGTCTTTTTTCCACCTTGGCTAGTAACCACAACCAATCATTTTTCCGGTAAGAGTTTGGTTTGAAAAGGAAACCTAGGCACTCGAGACTATCCCTTTGGGGATGATTTTGAAGGGATTTTTTTTTTACACACTTCTCACCTCGAATTGAGACAGCCCTGTCACTGATAGTATTGATTTTTGAACATTGATTACCATACCTGTGGCTTTCTAAAAAAGAGCGAGGGCTTGTTTTATGTATTCCAAGTCTTGTCTAGAGCCATTGCAAAAAATTAAAATGTCCTCAACAAAAAGTAAGTGGGTGATGAATAATTTTAATGCCACTTTGATTCCATTTATCTCTTCCCGCCTTTTTTATTCTAGCAAAAATCTACTTATCCTTTTAACTTCCAATAGAAATTGGAGGGGGGACATGGGACAACCCTATATCTAACCTCTTTGGCCATTAAAAAATTGGGAGGTTGACAAATTTGTCTTTCACCTAGTCACCCCCGTGCCATATTCTAAACATGAATGTGGGATATCATGGATAAAACAATCTAAAAAAAATCAAGGGAATCCAAAGGTTAAACCACCTCAACCTTCACCAAACAGTGATCTCACCAAAATTGACACCGAGATCACAAAACCAAATTGAGCTAGGAATGCCTCCTAGCTCCATCACTATGCTTGAGGAATTTTATATCTCCTTGTCTCTCAGGCTTTACTCTAATCCACACCATATCATTAGGCCCTAAACCGAGAACCCATCCTCAGGCTTTACCATGTATCCCACCAAAACCGGTTAAGGGATTCCTAGGCCTTTTGAAATTTTCGTGAGACCACGTCCGCCATGGATTTTGAAACCAGCTGACAATTCCAAAGATCAAAACCAAGAAAAGAATCCCATAACACCATGGCTATCCAAAAAAAGGAACGGCAAGGCTGAAAACCATTGTCATAATGCAAAAAAACCATGCCATCGATAATAAGAGAACCATATACCAACATGCAAAGCCATGCATGTGAAAACCAGCTAGGAAATCACACATGCAATATGTTACTTGCAAGTATTCCTACTAAAGTTGCTTGATCCTTCTCTTCCTTGATTTCTCTTTTACTTCCTTTCCTTTCCTTGTCATTCCTTTACTTTATTTTCCATTCCTTGCTCCAAAGCTAGAAAAATCCAAGAAAACTCTAAGTTCCCAAGTGAGAGAGAGAGAGAGAATAATGAGAGAGCTCCAAAACTAAAATCACAAAAGGTTACAAACTGATCCTCATAAGCGTTTTTATCAATGAGACCTCTGTTTTCTTCATTTTCCATTATTTTCCTTCAATTTTCTCCTCACATGCAACCTGTGACCTTTCACCTTCATTTTCTCCTAATTTCCCTTATTTTCATAAATAAATGTGCCAAAAATACCTTTTTGCCTTTTTTAATGCCTTAGCTATTCCCTTTGCCAATTTCCCCTAGCCATAAACACATTCAATGATTCCCACTAGGACATGTTTGCCCAACATTCAACTTGGAATACGTGTCCCTTAACTGTGGTCTTATTTTTCCTTTATTAACTTTTATTATGTGAACTTTTAACTAGTGGTTATTACATGTACCCTTGGGAAGACTTGTAGAAATTTGTTGCATGATCTTCAAAGCTCTGTGGTGCAAGTGACCCAATCTGCACCTTCTCTACTTTAGTTCTCAAAGTAGCACAATCTTCTACGTCCAATTTATAGAGGTTCTTCACCTAAACCTCGAACCGTTTCACCTGTCCTAAGGCTATGTGACGAAGGAAAGCCTTTCTGTTGCTAAATATCACATCATAGCCACAATCCTCCAACATGGAAACTGAAACCAAATTATTCTTCAAACCCAGAACATACATGACATCATTTAATGTGAGAGGAGAACCAGAATCCCTCTAAAAGGTAAAAATACCGATGTTGGTCGCGCTATACCTCCTATCATCTCCCATATCGATTTGCATTTGGAGGTCCTTCTCCTCCAAGTCACTAAAGAACTCTTTGTTGCCAATCATATGGAATGAGGATCCACTATCCAGGTACCACACACTACCCATCACTAATGTCACCATTCAAGCAATGAGGGTGAAATCCAGTTCGAATCGTGAATCAAGAGCTTCGCCTGCCACTCCTCTTGAGGGATTATTACCGGACTTCTTGTGCGAACACTTTGTGGCATAGTTTCCTAGCTTATGACAATGAAAGAATTTAATATTTGACATGTCCTTCTTCTTGCCATCCTGACTGGAATATGATTTGGAAGGGGTTGAATTCCCCTTCTCTTTCTTCACCTTTCTAGCTAAGGAATAATTCTCCTCATCATCATGCTTAGATGAGGATCCATCCATGGTGTTCCACTGAATATATTCTTGTACCAAGTCAGACCACAAATTCTCCCACTCTGGTAGCTTCTCCCTCCCATTAACTGAGTCCTGGTAGTTGGGCAAACTCTTGGGAAGTCCTAGAAGTTCTAAGCTCACCATATCATCTTCAATTACTATACCACTGACACTTCCAAGCTCATTCCAATACTGGGTGAACTTGGTCACGTACTTTGGCATACTGTCTCCCTTCTCCATCTTCAACTTTTTGAGCTTCTATTTCCATTGCAGCTTCCTATTGTCACTATTCTTTTGAAATAGGTCAGTCAAGGCCTCCCACATTTCAAATGTAGTTTCCTTAACTTGGAGGTTTGAGACATTATGATCTTGAACTCCTTCTAGGATAATCCTTCTCGCCTTTGCCACACACTTTCTCCACTCTTCCGGATCCTGGGCATTAGCTGGCTTATAAACATCGTTGTTTATGAATTCTTTAAGCCTATTGTCTTCCAACACTGGCTCCATATTATCCTTCCAAGTAATATAGTTCGAACTACCCTCAAGGGAATATTTGAGTCTCAATCTGTAGAACAACATCCTACTGGTTCTGAAGTATGATACTTCAAATTCAATCTCTCCTACAAAATACAAACTTGTATTCTCCTCTTCTATAGTGATTTTAGCTCTGATACCATGTGGAAATTCCTTATTGATTCAAACTGCAGAATGTAATATGCTAAAACAGTTGACTTGAATCTACTCTACTCATAAGCAGAAACAATAATTGATCGATGAAACCACAAAGCATAAAAGAGAAAGAATTCAATCACACATAACACAATAATTTTATGGGGAAACCCACAACAAAAAACCTCGGCTATCTAAATATTGCATTAATAAGAAAATATGAGAATATTACAATGCTTTTCTCAATCCTAAGCAATATTTGCATAATCTCAATCTATCTCACTTCTTCGAAAACAAGCTCTAGTCCTACCAATCTCATATTTCCTAGGGTAATTTCCTAGGGAATTAACCCGTATTTAATTGGGAAATTCCTCATCCATAACTGCACAATCCATTAATAGGCCTTCCTCTAATTTCATTAACCATCAGTTTAATTTAGATGATTTTACAACTGATAGTACATTGTTCCTGAAATCTAATCTCAACTAGATCTTTCTCTTATCTAACAGGCATGAGTTAAATATGAGTGAATCTTTAGTTTACTAGTTGAGCAGTGTTGGTTACACTCCACTACTGGCTCTCCCACTATTTCCTCCATCAGTTGGAGCTAGTTTACCTGATTTTAACTCAGTTAACTTGAATTAAAAAATTACAACTCAAAATAACTCAATGTGGGCCCCTAAAATTTAGGAACCACTGTACATGACTCTAGATGGACTCCCAACTTGAATTAGCCGAGTCAACTAAGTAAAATTAACTTAGTTAACTAATACAAGTTTAGTGAGAATTATAATTACAATTTAATTCCTAATTTAATTCAAGGACAAAATTAAATTAGGATTTTCTTGTTGCATTTTTCAACAATGCCCCCACATTAGTGGTGACTCAATTTCCACTTGTGGGTGGTGTGTGTGGCATCGACCAACCTTTTCATTTTCTTACTACTATGGTTCACGGTCTACACCTATCACCAACACTTAAATTATTTTTCGTTAAGTGTTCACTTTCTTTAATAACGTGGCGTAAATACATTAATTCAAGTTGAATTAACTTCATCAATATTTACTTCATAAACATGTGTGATATCGCAACAACTAGTAATAAAAATAGTACACACATTCATGAAGGGAGGGGCAACTTCCAATTAAGTCTGCCCAATCACTTATAAAATATTCTGCAAATTTATTTTACAAGTTTACAATGTTTTACAACTATGCGACAATCTGGCCTGACACACCAGTCTATGCAGCCTCCTGTGTAGGCCTGCCCACCTGTCTACACGTGTCGCGTAGCACTCCGCACTGCTCACCCGAATCCCGAACTAATCATGCAACCCATGCACAATTTTCATTCAGATTCCCTGGGTCGTGCAAGCCACCTGGGTTGTGCGACCTACCCGGGTCGTGCAAGCCACTTGGGTTGTGCGACCTACCCGGGTCTTGCAAGCCACCTGGGTTGTGCAACCTATCCGGGTCGTGCAAGCCACCTGGGTCATGGAGGAACTTCGTTTGAAAAACTCGTGTCAAAATTTAATTAAGGGAACTCATTTGACAACTCGTACACCCAAATTTAATTAAGGAAACTCATTTGACAACTCGTACACAAACCCGTGTGCTAAAACTTGTTTCAAAAACTCGTTTAAGATTTTCATTTAGATAATTCATTCAGCCCAAACTCATGTAGGAAATTTGTTCAGGACTTCGTTCCACCCGTCCATGTGGGAACATGCCCTGCCACACCCTTGCACGCTCTGCAGTTCACCCGAATGACCTAAATGCTTCAGACTCACTTTTCCTTCTAAAATTGGTTGAGATGATCCTTGAATGAGCATTTTCCCAATGAATTATCAAACAACTCATCTTTTCATTTCACCTGGACTACACGACATATTTTCTACATCCAACCAACCCATGTAACTCGTTTCGTTCGACTTGTGTGACTCATTTGATTGGACGCCCTCACATGCTTTCACCCTCTAATGCCCTCGCACGACTTTGCCTATTCATTCGAGTGGACTCCCTTCGCCGCCCTCACATGACTTTTCCCATCCGCACAGCCAATCACACTCGTCATCTGCATGCCTTTAAATGAACTCGCCATCCACATGAATTTAACTAAACTTGTCAACACGCGCCTTTAACTGAACTCGCCATCCTCACCCCTTTACCCAAAATTTTTATCATGTGCCTCGATCCGAGCACGAGTCACCTTTAACTGAACACACACGCTGATTGTTGCAATGTGCCTGCTACTACGTCCACATGCCCATCACTCAAATCGAGCGCACCCGTACCTACATCATTGGTTTTTCTACTCTAGCGCCCATCGGTCGTCGTCACGGGCACTCGACGAACTCGATGCCCTAACAAGGATGGTGTCTCTTGCGACGAACACACGAGTCATGTTGTTGCAGTGGATGTGCATAGTTTCAACCTGAGTAGTGAGTTCTGTCTTGCACTATTCTTTCTTTCTCAGTTAAGGGATTTGGAGAGTTTGAATGTCAACTCCAATTATTTTAAGGGTCAACCTATTCCCCACTAGCTAGGTGCGTTGAAGAAATTAACATACCTTGACCTCTTTAAAGTAGGATTTGAAGGCACCATTTCTCAGTAGCTGGGAAATCTCTCTAGGTTAACAGTTCTCGATTTCTATTCCTCTTCTTTTACTCTGAAAACTCCCAAACACTCATGGTTTACAAATCTAACAACCTTGAAACACCTTTCCCTTTATAGAGTTGATCTCTCAGCAATGTCTTATGCATGGGGATGGTTAGTAAGTCCCCTTTCTCAACTCAGGAATCTTTCATTGTTGAACTGTGGATAGATGGGTGCCATTCCCCCTTCCTTGAAAAACCTTACATCCCTAGAAATTATACATCTTTATAGTAACCCATTTCACACCCAATTCCCCAGTTGGTTAAGCAATATGACTAGTTTTATTTCCTTGCAGATGTCCAATTCAAGTCTTAGTGGATATCTACCGCTAGAACTCTCTCAGATGCCTCGCCTAAAAAGAATTTACTTAGAAAACAATTATAATATCTAGAAATGTTTCTCAGACTTTTCAGGGCCAGTGGAAGACCCTGACCCACTCTATAGGAAATCTATTGTTCCGGGCTCAGCTAGATTTGAAACACAACAATTTGAAGGGAAAGATTCCATTTTCATTAGGCCTTATTTGCTCGCTTAATGTACTAGACATGGGATACAAAATTTTATCAGGATCAATCCCTATATCCATATAATGCTTGTTGAAACTGACCAATATTAGTCTTTCTCACAACAGTTTGAATCAACCAATATCAGAGTCACACTTTCACAACGTGGACAATCTAAAATATCTTGACCTGTACAAGAACAAATTGTCCTTCAATATCACCTCCAAGTGGAGCCCACCATTTCTATTAGATGTGTTGAGATTATCTTATTTTGAAGTACATAGATTTCCTCTTTTCGTGAGGGCTCAAAATTCTATGATGAAATTGGCTCTCTCTAATAATGCCCTCAAGGGACAAATATCTTCATGGTTATGGAATCTTCCCATGCTTGAGGAAATAAACCTTTCACATAATCAGTTGGAAGGGCCAATACCACCTCGGTTGTATAACTCGTCGACTTCATTGTTTGAGGAGGAGCTACAAGGTAATCAATTGAATGGCATCCTTCCCCATATATCAAGTTATGTCGTTGTCCTTCCTTGGGAACTTGACCTATCAATTAATAACATTACTGGTTCAATCCCCCAAGAAGTATGCACAATTTTACATGCTTCAAATATCTTAACTTTAGCATCGAATAAGTTAGAAATTACTGCTTGCATTTGTGAGCAAACAAAGCATCTAGAAGCTTTGGATCTTTTGGACAACCTGTTATCAGGAAAATTGGCACCCAAATATTGTTATCTAGAAAAATATCATCCCATTTAGGTGACTACTCTTTTCTCAAGGTATTGAATCTAGCACATAATAAATTCCATGGACAAATATTGATGGAATTGGAAAAGTTGAAGAAACTTTAGATACTACACATCAATAGTAATAGGTTAAGTGGAAATATTCCCGAGTCTCTACAAAATTGTAAAAATTAGTAATTTTTGATTTGAGTAGAAATAGTGTCTCAGGAAAAGCGTCTGAATGGATTTCGTGGGTTCTAGTTCCTAGAATTCATCTCTATCATTTGCCCACATTAAAGGGTGATTTCTATGCAACCTTCTTTTCTAGTGAATTTCTCTTTTCTTGGCATTTATCTCTATGGTATTTTAATTTTCATCTATTTTCAAATTTCACCAGGTGGCCCTTTCATTCCTACAAGCCCAAAAAATGAGTATCCAATTTTATTTGGGTTTCGATGTGTTCGCCTTTTAAGTTTTGGTTTCAATAATTTCTACGATATTGTGCTTTGGTAGTATTATTGTTTTGTTTATGGAGTTGTATTTTATTTTTGTTGGTTGTAGGTTTGAACTTGGTCAAAGTAGCTCGATTTTGACGATGTTGTATTCAAACATATTTATTCTTGAATTGTAAAGAATGAAATTTATAGGGAAGCACAAAAGATCCGTCAAGCTCTTCTGAAAAGCCTATGTAATGCAATAAAACCCCTCTTCTCAATGACTTCCAAGGTGCATGAAAATTAACAACATTGTACCTCACAAAATGAAACAATAATGGGTATCTTAATTAAACATACGAATAGAATAGACTCTCTCGAAGTAGAATATAGAATGCTACAAAATATAGTCATCAAGGTTAATAATGGTACACATTACATGGCTTCAAATCATAAAATATCAATTAAATCAAATCATAAAATATCAATTAACTCTCTTTAAGAAGATTTTAAGGAAAATGAAACAATGCACCAACTAAAAAATTGTATAGACTCAAAATGACATAGCTCTCATAACTCTCCTCCATTGAATGAAGGTTGAGAGGAAGCTATCAAGGTTTGGAGGAAGCTACAAGTGTTTGGCATTATGTGTTAATTTCTATTTCTCTTAAAGTAAACTAGAATATGTGTTTTTTCAAGAAGTATACCTCACAGACACTTCGGATATAGTACCTAGAGATCCTTTAAAACTTTTCTATGTGGATGGTGAAAACTCTCAAATTTATAGACTTATTTTTTAGCTATGCTACAATGCTTTTTAATATAATATTTATCAATTTTAATTTAAAATTGTTGGTAATTTGTATCTCGTACACCTACCTTATAATGTTGTAGTGGAGAAAAAAGTAATCGAAGAATATTCCAATGTTATAGTGAAGTAGAGAATAATGTAGTGCTATACCAAAAAAGAAAAGGAAGAAGCTATCGGTGCTTTTGAGTTATTGAGCTAGTAAAAATTAAAAACACAAATGTTTTATAGTTTTAGTTATGTCTATTTATTTAGTTCTAGGAGGTAGAAAACATAAGAGTTAATTTTGATTTTAATATTATGAAAATTTACCCAAATATTATGAAAGTATATAGTAATATGTATTGTAACCATTTAATTGTTAAATAACATATTGAATGAGCTTTTAAAAATGGAGTTTTCTTTAGTTTAAAAGTTTTTTCTACACTATTATATTTATATAATATGTTTGTAACTAATTTATTTTTAATGTTTTACATCGTTTCATAAATCAATGTAAAAAAGATGTTCTATACTTTTACATTTTATTTTTTTAATACAAATATAAATAAATGAATAAAAACCAATTATAACATATATAATAAAAAAAAATACAAATCTGTCTTTACAATCTATTTTTTTCGAAGGGGCGATTTCTCAGGGGGATATTTTTGAGAGTTTCATTCCAAGATGATTCCCACTAGTTTCATTTCGAGATAGGCTTCATTAACTGTTTATTTTCTTCCTCCTCCACAAACCTAGGAAAATAATAGGCTACTTGGATGACCACTGCAATGGAAGCTTCCTCTCAAGCCTTGAATAAATTTCGGAAAAAAACCTTGCCGAGTGACACAATTTCACCAAAATATTTTTCTTTTCTCCCATCAAGATATGGCATTTCCCAGATTGTGTTTACATTCTTTTGAATTTTGGCATAGTTATGAAGGAATTTAGTATTCTCGTTCGCACTTTTTAACCACATCACCCACCTCTTCTGCCTCCATTGTTCCTCTTTATCGGCCAATGATTTCCTCTTGGAGATTTTCAGTTGCATGATCCTTGACTTGGTGTCCATGGAATCGTATCGTCCTCCTCCAGGTGATTCTAGCCTCTCGAGTTCTTCTTCAATTGATTTGGGATATGATTCATCTCTAGTCTTCTTCTAAATAGTCCATTCAATAGAGGCCTTTTTTACCCTTTTTAGATTGTTTACGAAGTGATAGGTTGGGGAAATTCCCATATCATCTTTGAAAGGAATCCATGTTTCATTTACGATCTGAGTATAACCTTCATCATCCAACCATGAGGGGTTGAATTTGAATGGTCTACTAGGTTTTATGTTCCCCCCTTCATTTCTAAAAAAAGTAGATGGTGGTTAGAAGACCCTGCTATACCAATCTATTGTTGGAATAGAGGTATATTATTAACCAAAGTTTTCGCAAAGAGGAATTTTTCTAGCATCTTGGAAACCCTATATTCTCGAGTATGCTTGTTCCTCCATGAAGGTTTGAGTTTGATTAAGTTAACATCAATAAGGCGCCTGTCCATGAAATTGCGACTGAATAATTTTTCCATTATGTTTGGAAGAGCTTAGGGACTCCATATTATAGAGGCCTCTAGGTAAAAATTCACGTCACCCCCAAGAATTAGGTTATCCTCCTTTATAAAATATTTTTCCATCAATTTGTCCCAATACTCACATCTATCTTGACAACGCCCATAAATGTTTATTAATCTCATGTCCATATTCAGGTTAGTTGAGTAGATGTTTATCCCCGGGATATTCTTTGAGACCAAAGTGCTTGATATTTTGATATATTTCATATTTAGTCCCATAGCTAATCCCGTAGATCATCCTCTTACATCTAGAGAGAAAAAGTACCAGCCTAGGAACATCTTAACCAAAGCTTCAGTTTTTGGTCACCTTTCCCATAGTTTTCTAAATCATGATGATATTAGACCCCAAGGATGAAATAAACCTTTTCAATTCTAGTATTATTCGGGAACTAACAAAACCGATGCAATTAAGAGAGAGAGAAATCATGAGGGAACTAGGGTTGGGGTTTGCATTTCTCTGAGCACCCCTTCGAGGGATTTATGTTTACCTTCAACAATATCTAATAAGCTTTCATTTGTGCCTTGGAGAGATGTGATTTTATACCTTTGGATTTCCCGTTCCCTAGAATGGTCGGGAGAGGGCCCAAGCCTCCCATACAAGCAGATGGGCCCTCTTTTGGAACCATGGGTCTTATATTATAGGGAGGGTCTATAATAGGGTGAGGACCCGACACAGTCGCGGAGGTTGAGGGGGTAGGAATCGATGAGGCAAATATGATAATGTAATCAATAGACCTAAGAGATGAAACCATTATGGATAATATATGAGTGCATACAAAAACAGACCTAGAAGGACCAAACACCAATACCATACAAGAATTGACATTGAAACAATAATTTGAACAACGAGAGAAAGGTTCAGGAATACCTAAAGGAAGAAAGGATTTGTCTTCATGTGTGGTTGGTTCACGCAATGCCTACTGGTTCTTTTATTTGCCTCCCACCTCTAAACCACTTCCCAACACCATATTTTCTCCCTGTTGAGCCTAAGATTCCTTAAATTCATCCTAAGTGGGGAACTTCTGACCAATCTCTTGGGATCCTGACTTCTTACTACTTCGTGTTTTCTCTCAAACTGAGAGCTTGATTTGTTGATGACCATAACAACCAGAGGAAAATCGCGAACCAAATGTTCTTGAGTAAGATATCGATGACAACGGAAGGGTAAATCCTCGTAGTCAACTTACTGGCTATAACTGCATCCTTTGAAACTTAGCATGATGTTGGGCGGCAACCCCTCTTTGAGATCCAATTTGTCAAGGATCCTAGAAATACTTCTGGTTATGGATGTATTAAAAGACATATTAGCCTCCAGGAAAACCCCAAATTTATTCTCGATTGCATGAAACACATCTTTTGTCCGTAGCTAAGGGGAAAGAGTTGGTAATATTACCCAAATTGGTACCTCTTGCACATGCTCCCTCGTCACATCAAAGAGAGGGTTCCATCGTTTTAACAGGACTATTGACCAAAATTTCAACATGAACCAACCCCTTGCAAGGATAATTACCTTGACTTCTCTCCCTACAGTATCGTCCCATTAAGCATGTATACACCCATCTATTTCTTTTGCTTTAAAGTGTCTTCTCGATGCCCTTCCAACCAGAATATGATCTTCCACATCCATGGTTGAATCCAGTTGTATATCTTCCCCTAACAATAGGTGCTTTTCATCCAACTTGGTTTGTATGAACTTCCTTTGTTGTATGTTTCACTCCTACCTTAATACCTTCCCCTTCCTCAGTTCTAATGGCCTTATCCACCACCTGTCGAAAAGGCTTGCGCCCTGCATGGCCCACATCTGCATATTATGGCCTCCTCGAATTGATATTATGAGGATCAACCAAACCTTCCTCTATGGAACCTTCCAAAGAAACCAATCCTATTTTTTTTTTTTATGTTCTTTTGAGGTGTCCTCCCTCAACGCTTCACAAATAGACACATTTTCTCCTCTCAAATTCTCTAAAAGATTCTTCGGGACATACCCTAACCTAAAACTTGATGGATTTCCTACCGACCCTCTTAGTAGGGCCTCCTCCCCGATATCAAAATTGTGTGTTCCCTGACCATCCCGAATTTCCCAACCACAGACAACTGAAACTCCCCTCTCAAAGAATCTTCCAAAGAAAAACAATTCAAGGCTTTGGTATCTTATATGGTCCGAGTTATTTCTTTCCAATTCCTCACAAAGTGAGAAACCCTTGACGCCTGAAGGGAAAACGTTGGAGCTCAACCCGGCCCATGAAGGATTAGAAGGATTAAAGATATTAGATCTTACCCTGACACTATTATGGATTATGTCTTCGATCTCTCTTGACTGTTGAGCACACTAAACCTACGAACCCAGAGGAAGTGAGGGTCCTGTGCTAACATGAAAAGAGGTAGCCAGGATCACATATGCATTATGGTAGCTAGGATCATATCCTCACAAAGTCATTGTCTCCACCACAACAAACTAGGTTTTTTGTTTCTTCAATGGTTAAGGATTTCTTTCCTTCTAGAACATCAAGAGTTGTTGCCTTTAAGATACCTTGATCCGAACACCTTTAATATTTGGTGCTAGAATAAATCTGATTGACGAGTACCTTGATAATAGAGAGAAAGTTGCATCGTAATCAATTCCCTCCACCTGAGAGAACCCTCTGGCCACAAACTTGGTCTTATGTTTCTCCACACTCCCATCTGCTGCATACTTTACCTTATAAAGCCATCTGGAACTCACCACTGACTTGTCTGTTAGTCTTGGGACCACTTCACAAAGACATTTTCTGATAATGGAGTCATACTCCTCAACCATGGCATCAACCCATACTAGTTGTTGCACTTCTTCCTCAAATGAGGATGGCTCTACCTCTACACTCTCTCTCATCATAGCCATGTAGCCAGTGTACTGATCTGGTGACCTTCTCTGCTTGCACTGTGATGTGGGTGCTCCCACATTCTCTCTAGCATCATGCATCAATCTACCAGCTTCTCTGGTACACTTCCTTCCATCTATGGAAGTCTCTGCATGAGTTGGTGCTTCCCCTCTCTACTCATCTGCATGTGGCTGCTCCACATCATCCTGAGGTTCCTCCTTTGCAGCTAAAAGCTCTTCATATGCATGTAACTGAAGCTCCCTCTCAAGGGAACATCTCATGCCCTTCTCTTCATCGAACTTCACGTCTCTACAAACCACTATCATTTTTTTGGATGACAGGTGCATCTGATAGTTGTGAGGTGTATCAGTGTACCCAAAAAATATGCCCAACTCAGTTGTTGGCTATAGATTTTTCCATGCATCCTTAGTAACATGAAAATACACTAATGAACCAAAGATCCTAAAGTGTGCCACAACTGGTTTCTTAGCTAAAAAGGCTTCTTCTGGTGTACTCATCTCGAGAATTCTATGAGGACTTCTGTTCCACAAATAAACAACTGTGTTGCATGCTTCAACCCACAAGTGCAACAATAACCCTTAATTATGTAACATCACTCGTGACGCTCCCAATATACTTTTGTTCTTCCTTTCAGCCAGCCCATTCTACTGTGGGTTATGAGATGATATTAATTCTCATCGAATGCCTTCTTATGCATCGAAGTTCTTGAATTCATTTGACACATTCTCCACCATTTTCGCTTCAGAGAGCTTTGACTTTCCTACCAGTATCTTTCTCGACAAGTTCTTTAAATTCAAAAAATTTAGCAAATGTCTCATCTTTCTTCTTCATGAAGAAAATCCAACACTTACAAGAAAAATCATCAACAAATTTCACATAATACATGTGCTTGGTCGTGGATGTTGTCGAGAACGATCCACACACATCTGAGTGAACTCAATCAAGGATTGCTTTCACTTGACTGCCTTTATCTTGAAAGGAAGCTTTGGTGTACTTCCCCAATGTACACCCTTTACATGTGTCTCTCTGTTCTAGTGTACTATAAAACCGTCCTCACACATCTACCAAAGTAATCGGGCAACCGGGGTAAACATGTGACAAGAAGTTACTATGATATGATTCGACCTCCTAACTGACCTTAAGGAAGTGGAACCAAAGGAAACACACCATACCAGACCTTCTGCACCTACTATAGGACTCCCATAATGCATCCCATTCATTCCCCTTACTAGACCCTGGGTCCCACTCATATTTTAGACCACTAAACCCTGGGACGCTCCCTCGATATTGACAAGGGTGTGTCTGAAAACCTTTGGACACATGCACAACATGGGTATGCATGCGCCTGGAGACTTTTCTCCTCAGACCTTTTTATGTTACTCTAAGATTTGTGCCAATTTTTAAGCCCAAAAACCAGATCACTGCCCAAGAACCCTTGTAGATTTGAAAATCCATAAATTAGATGATGAAAATACTTATAAATCAAAAACTGATTCTAAGATTAAGTATGACCATCCCCAATCGGGACTGACATTCTGTCAAACACTTTGCATCAATGCAATCTACATGAAATGAAAACAAGATAGAGCATAAATGACTAATATCTCATATGAGACTTGAAAAGAAGGATCACCACCCTCTTCCTTTAACTGTTTTGACACCAATTAGGCCTTGCATCCATTATCCTTTCAGTTACAAGTAAATACAAGAAATAGCAATGACAATAACCAATCATATAACCATGTAAATAAAAATAAGATAATAACTATTAAAGGCACATATTAACAAGTATAAAAGAAAGAAAACATATATTTTATTAAACATAGGCAAAGTCGACCAGGTTCAGGACTTCCACATACCATCCGCCCATAGACATCGCTGAACCAAATTTTTCTTTCACCCATTCATCCCAATGCCATATTCCAAACATGAATGTGGGATCTCATGGATAAAATAATCTAAAAAAAATCAAGGGAATCCAAAGGTTAAACCATCTCAACCCTCACCAAACTGTGATCTCACCAAAATTGACATCGAGATCGCAAAACCAAATTGAGTTAGGAATGCCTCCTGACTCCATCACTATCCTTGAGGAATTTTATATCTCCTTGTCTCTCAGGCTTTACTGTAATCCACACCATATCATTAGGCCCTAAACCGAGAATCCATCCTCAAGCTTTACCGTGTATCCCACCAAAACCGGTTAAGGGATTCCTAGGCCTTTTCGAAATTTCCTGAGACCATGTCCACCACAGATTTTGAAACCATATGACAATTCCAAAGCTCAAAACCAAGAAAAGAATCCCATAACACCATGTATATCCAAAAAAAGGAATGGCAAGGCCGAAAACCACTGTCATAACGCAAAAAAACCATGCCATCGATAATAAGAGAACCATATACCAACATGCAAAGACATGCATGTGAAAACCAGCTAGGAAACGACACATGTAATATGTTACTTGCAAGTATTCCTACTGAAGTTGCTTGATCCTTCTCCTCCTTGATTGATCTTTTACCTCCTTTCCTTTCCTTTTCCTTCCTTTTCTTTATTTTCCCTTCCTTTCTCCAAAGCTAGAAAACTCCAAGAAAACTCTAAGTTTCCAAGAGTTAGAGAGAGAGAGAATAATGAGAGAGCTCCAAAACTAAAATCACAAAAGGTTACAAACTGATCCTCATAAGCGTTTTTATCAATGAGGCCTCTATTTTCTTCATTTTCCATTATTTTCCTTCAATTTTCTCCTCACATGCAACCTATGACCTTTCACCTTCCTTTTCTCCTCACATGCAACCTATGACCTTTCACCTTCCTATTCTCCTAATTTCCCTTATTTTCATAAATAAATGTGCCAAAAATACCTTTTTTCCTTTTTCAATGCCTTAGCTATTGCCTTTGCCAATTTCCCCTAGCCATAAAAACATTCAATGATTCCCACTGGGACATGTTTGCCCAACATTCAACTTGGAATACGTGTCCCTTAACTGTGGTCTTATTTTTCCTTTATTAACTTTTATTACATGAACTTTTAACTAGTGGTTGTTACATGTACCCTTGGGAAGACTTGTAGAAATTTGTTGCATGATCTTCAAATCTCTGTGGTGCAAGTGACCCAATCTGCACCTTCTCTACTTTAGTTCTCAAAGCAACACAATCTTCTACATCCAATTTATAAAGGTTCTTCACCTGAACCTCGAACTGCTTCACCTGTCCTAAGGCTGTGTGACGAAGGAAAGCCTTTTCGTTGCTAAATATCACATCATAGCCACAATCCTCCAACATGGAAACTGAAACCAAATTCTTCTTCAAACCTGGAACATACATGAAATCATTTAATGTGAGAGGAGAACCAGAATGCCTCTAAAAGGTAAAAGTACCGATGTTGGTCGCGCTATACCTCCTATCATCTCCCATATTGATTTGCATCTGGAGGTCCTTCTCCTCCAAGTCACTAAAGAACTCTTTGTTGTCAATCATATGGAATGAGGATCCACTATCCAGGTACCACACACTACCCATTACTGATGTCACCATGCAAGCAATGAGGGTGAAATCTAGTTCGAATCGTGAATCAAGAGCTTCACCTGCTGCTCCTCCTGAGGGATTATTACAGGACTTCTTGTGTGGACACTTTGTGGCATAGTTTCCTAGATTATGGCAATGAAAGAATTTAGTATTTGACATGTCCTTCTTCTTGCCATCCTGACTGGAATCTGATTTGGAATGGGATGAATTCCCCTTCTCTTTCTTCTCCTTTCTAGCTAAGGAACAATTCTCCTCATCATCATGCTTGGATGAGGATCCATCCATGGTGTTCCACCGAATATCTTCTTGTACCAAGTCAGACCACAATCACTCCCACTATGGTAGCTTCCCCCTCCCATTAACTGAGTCCTGGTAGTTGTGCCAACTCTTGGGAAGTCCTAGAAGTTCTAAGCTCACCATATCATCTTTAATGACTATAACACTCACACTTCCAAGCTCATTCCAATACTGGGTGAACTTGGTCAAGTACTTTGTTATACTATCTCCCTTCTATATCTTGAGCTTTTTGAGCTTCTACTTCAGTTGCAGCTTCCTATTTTCACTATTCTTTTGAAATAGGTCAGTCAAGGCCTCCCACATTGCAAATGTAGTTTCCTTACCTTGGAGGTTTAAGACATTATGATCTCGAACTCCTTCTAGGATAATCCTTCTCGCCTTTGCCACACACTTTCTCCACTCTTCCAGACCCTGAGCATTAGCTGGCTTATGAACATCATCGTTTATGAATTCCTTAAGCCCATTGTCTTCCAACACTGCCTCCATCTTATCCTTCCAAGCAATATAGTTCGAACTACCCTGAAGGGAATATTCGAGTCTCAAACTGTAGAACGACATCCTACTGATTCTGAAGTATGATACTACAAATTCAATTTCTCCTACAAAATAAAAACTTGTATTCTCCTCTTCTATAGTGATTTTAGCTCTGATACCATGTGGAAATTCCTTGTTAATTCAAAATACAGAATGTAATATGCTAAAACAATTGACTTGAATCTACTCTACTCATAAGTAGAAACAATAATTGATGGATGAAATCACAAAGCATAAAAGAGAAAGAATCCAGTCACACCTAACACAATAATTTTCTAGGGAAACCCACAACAGAAAACCCCTTCTATCTATATATTGCATTAATCAGAAAATAAGAGAATATTACAATGCTTTGCTCAATCCCGAGCAATCTCTGCATAATCTCAATCTATCTCACTTCTTCACAAACAAGCTCCAGCCAATACTTAGCCAAATCTACTTCCTACCAATCCCATATTTCCTTGGGTAGTTTCCTAGGGAATTAACCCGTATTTAATTGGGAAATTCCTCATCCATAACTGCACAATCCATTAATAGGCCTTCCTTTAATTTCATTAACAATCAGTTTAATTTAGATGATTTTACAACTGATAGTACATTGTTCCTGAACTCTAATCTCAACTAGATCTTTCTCTTATCTAACATGCATGAGTTAAATATGAGTGAATCTTCAGTTTACTGGTTGAGCAGTGTTGGTTACACCCCACTACAGGATCTCCCACTAATTCCTCCATCAGTTGGAACTAGTTTACCTGATTTTAACTCAGTTAACTTGAATTAAAAAATTACAACTCAAAATAACTCAACGTGGGCCCCTAAAATTTAAGAACCACTCTACATGACTCTAGATAGACTACCAACTCTAATTAGCTGAGTCAACTAAATAAAATTAACTTAGTTAACTAATACAAGTTTCTATGAGAATTATAATTACAATTTAATTCCTAATTTAATTCAAGGACAAAATTAAATTAGGATTTTCTTGTTGCATTTTTCAACAATGCCCCCACACTAGTGGTGACTCAATTTCCACTTGTGGGTGGTGTGTGTGGCATCGACCAACCTTTTCATTTTCTTACTACTATGGTTCATGGTCTACACCTATCACCAACACTTAAATTATTTTTCGTTAAGTGTTCACTTTCTTTAATAATGCGGCGTAAATACATTAATTCAAGTTGAATTAACTTCATCAATATTTACTTCATAAACATGTGTGATATTGCAACAACTAGTAATAACAATAGTACACACATTCATGAAGGGAGGGGAAACTTCCAATTAAGTCTGCACAATCACTTATAAAATATTCTGCAAATTTATTTTACAAGTTTACAATGTTTTACAACTATGCGACAATCTAGCCCGACACACCAGTCTGTGCAGCCTACCGTGTAGGCCTGCCCACCTGTCTACATGTGTCGCATAGCACTCTGCACTGCTCACCCGAATCCCGAACTAATCATGCAACCCATGCACAATTTTCATTCAGATTGCCTGGGTCGTGCAGGCCACTTGGGTTGTGCGACCTACTCGGGTTGTGCAAGCCACCCGGATCATGGAGGAACTTCGTTTGAAAAACTCGTGTCAAAATTTAATTAAGGGAACTTATGTCCAAACCCAAGTGCTAAAACTCATTTGACAACTCGTACCCAAACCCGTGTGCTGAAACTTGTTTCAAAATCTCGTTTAAGATTTCCATTTAGAAAATTCGTTCAACCCAAACTCATGTAGGAAATTTGTTCAGGACTTCGTTCCACCCGTCTCTTTGGGAACATGCCCTGCCACACCCTCGCATGCTCTGCAGTTCACCCGAATGACCTGAATTCTTCAGACTCACTTTTCCTTCTAAAATTGGTTGAGATGATCCTTGAGTGAGCGTTTTCCCAATGAATTATCAAACGACTCGTCTTTTCATTTCACTTGAACTACACGACATATTTCTACATCCGACCAACCCATGTAACTCATTTCATTCGACTTGTGTGACTCATTTGGTTGGACACCCTCACATGCTTTCGCCCTCCGATGCCCTCGCATGACTTTGCCTGTTCATTCGAGTGGACTCCCTTCGACGCCCTCACATGACTTTTCCTGTCCGCACAACCGATCACACTCGTCATCTGCATGCTCATCTGCATGCCTTTAAAAGAACTCGCCATCCACATGACTTTAACTTAACTTGTCGACACGCGCCTTTAACCGAACTCACCATCCTCACCCCTTTAACCAAAATTTTTATCATGTGGCTCGATCCGAGCACGAGTCACCTTTTAATGAACACACATGCCCATTGCTACAATGTGCCTGCCACTACGTCCACATACCCATCACATAGATCGAGTGCACTCGTACCTGCATCATTGGTTTTCTTACTCTAGCACCCACCGGTCGTCGTCACGGGCACTCGATGAACTCGATGCCTTAACAAGGATGGTGTCTCTTGCGACGAACACACCAGTCATGTTATTGTAGTGGATGTGCACAGTTGCAGCCTGAGTAGTGAGTTTTGTCTTGCACTATTCTTTCTTTCTCGGTTAAGGGATTTGGAGAGTTTGAATGTCAGCTCCAATTATTTTAAGGGCCAACCTATTCCCCACTAGCTAGGTGTGTTGAAGAAATTAACATACCTTAACCTCTTTAAAGTAGGATTTGAAGGCACCATTTCACGGCAGCTGGGAAATCTCTCTAGGTTGACAGTGCTCGGTTTCTATTCCTCTTCTTTTACGCTGAAAACTCCCAAACACTCATGGTTTACAAATCTCACAACCTTGAAACACCTTTCCCTTCATAGAGTTGATCTCTCAACAATGTCTTCTGCACGGGGACAGTTAGTAAGTCCCGTTTCTCAGCTCAGGAACCTTTCATTGTTGAACTGTGGATAGATGGGTGCCATTCCCCCTTCCTTGCAAAACCTTACATTCCTAGAAATTATACATCTTTATAGGAACCCATTTCACACCCAATTCCCCAGTTGGTTAAGCAATATGACTAGTTTTATTTCCTTGCAGATGTCCAATTCAAGTCTTAGCAGATATCTACCGCTAGAACTCTCTCAGATGCCTCACCTAAAAAGAATTTACTTATAAAACAATTAGAATATCTAGCAATGTTTCTAAGATTTTTCAGGGCCAGTGGAAGACCCTGACCCACTCTATAGGAAATCTATTGTTCTCAGCTCAGCTAGATTTGAAACACAACAATTTGAAGGGAAAGATTCCATTTTCATTAGGCCTTATTTGCTCGCTTAATGTACTAGACATGGGATACAAAATTTTATGGGGATCAATCCATATATACGTATAATTCTTGTTGAAACTGACCAATATTAGTCTTTCTCACAACAGTTTGAATCATCCAATATCAGAGTCACACTTTCACAACGTGGACAATCTAAAATATCTTGACCTGTACAAGAACAAATTGTCCTTCAATATCACCTGCAAGTGGAACCCACCATTTCCGTTAGATGCGTTGAGATTATCTTATTTTGAAGTACATAGATTTCCTCTTTTCGTGAGGGCTCAAAATTCTATGACGACATTGGCTCTCTCTAATAATGCCCTCAAGGGACAAATATCTTCATGGTTACGGAATCTTCCCATGCTTGAGGAAATAAACCTTTCACATAATCAGTTGGAAGGGCCAATACCACCTCGGTTGTATAACTCGTCGACTTCATTGTTTGAGGAGAAGCTACAAGGTAATCAATTGAATGGAATCCTTCCCCATCTATCAAGTTATCTCGTTGTCTTTCCTTGGGCACTTGACCTATCAATTAATAACATTACTGGTTCAGGCCCCCAAGAAGTATGCACAACGTTACATGCTTTGAAAATATCTTATCTTTAGCATCGACTAAGTTAGAAATTACTGCTTGCATATGTGACCAAACAGAGCATCTAGAAGCTCTGGATCTTTTGGACAACCTATTATCAGGAAAACTGGCACCCAAATATTTTTATCTGGAAAACTACCATCCCATTTAGGTGACTACTATTTTCTCAAGGTCTTGAATCTAGCACATAATAAATTCCATGGACAAATACTGATGGAATTGGAAAAGTTGAAGAAACTTTAGGTACTACACATCAATAGTAACAAGTTTAGTGGAAATATTCCCGAGTCTCTACAAAATTGTAAAAATTAGTAATTTTGGATTTGAGTAGAAATAGTGTCTCAAGAAAAGTTTCTGAATGGATTTCGTGGGTTCTAGTTCCTAGAATTCATCTCTATCATTTGCCCACATTAAAGGGTGATTTCTAAGAAACCTTCTTTTCTAGTGAATTTCTCTTTTCTTGGCATTTATCTCTATGGTATTTTAATTTTCATCCATTTTCAAATTTCACCAGGTGGCCCTTTCATTTCTACAAGCCCAAAAAATAAGTATCCCATTTTATTTGGGTTTCAATGTGTTGGCCTTTTAAATTTAGGTTTCGATAATTTCTACGATATTGTGCTTTCGTAGTATTATTGTTTTGTTTATGGAGTTGTATTTTATTTTTGTTGGCTGTAGGTTTGAACTTGGTCAAAGTGGCTCGATTTTGATGATGTTATATTCAAACATATTTATTCTTGAATTGTAAAGAATGAAATTTATAGGGAAGCACAAAAGATCCGTCAAGCTTTTCTAAAAAGCCTATGTAATGCAATAAAACCCCTCTTCTCAATGACTTCCAAGGTGCATGAAAATTAACAACATTGTACCTCACAAAATGAAACAATAATGGGTATCTTAATTTAACATAAGAAAAGAATAGACTCTCTAGAAGTAGAATATAGAATGCTACAAAATATAGTCATCAAGGTTAATAATTGTCCACATTACATAGCTTCAAATCATAAAATATCAATTAACTCAAATCATAAAATATCAATTAACTCACTTTAAGAAGATTTTAAGGAAAATGAAACAACGCACCAACTAAAAGTGATATAGACACAAAATGACATAGCTCTCATAACTCTCCTCCGTTGAATGAAGGCAGAGAGGAAGCTATCAAGGTTTGGAGGAAGCTATAAGTGTTTGGCATTATGTGTTAATTTCTATTTCTCTTAAAGTAAACTAGAATATGTGTTTTTTCAAGAAGTATACCTTCACAGACACTTCGAATGTAGTATCTAGAGATCCTTTAAGACTTTTCTATGTGGATGGTGAAAACTCTCAAATTTATAGACTTATTTTTCAACTATGCTACAATGCTTTTTAATATAATATTTATCAATTTTAATTTAAAATTGTTGGTAATTTGTATCTCATACACCTACCTTATAATGTTGTAGTGGAGAAAAAAGTAATCGAAGAATATTCCAATGTTATAGTGAAGTAGAGAATAATGTAGTGCTATACCAGAAAAGAAAAGGAAGAAGCTATCAGTGCTTTTGAGTTATTGAGCTAGTAAAAATTAAAAACACAAATGTTTTATAGTTTTAGTTATGTCTATTTATTTAGTTCTAGGAGGAAGAAAACATAAGAGTTAATTTTGATTTTTATATTATGAAAATTTTCCCAAATATTATCAAAGTATATAGTAATATGTATTGTAACCATTTAATTGTTAAATAACATATTGAATGAGCTTTTAAAAATGGAGTTTTCTTTAGTTTAAAAGTTTTTTCTACACTATTATATTTATATAATATGTTTATAACTAATTTATTTTTAATGTTTTACATCTTTTCATAAATCAATATAAAAAAGATGTTCTATACTTTTACATTTTATTTTTTTTAATACAAATATAAATAAATAAATAAAAACCAATTATAACATATATAATAACTAAAATACAAATCGGTCTTTACAATCTATTTTTTTCGAAGGGGCGATTTCTCAGTGGTCCTGCGGCTAGTCAGAATGTCGGAGCCACGTGGGATGGTGTGACATCCTATCCGTAGTCCAAAGATTCTCTGTCAACCTTCTCTATTTGCCTCGCTCACGATTCTGCAATTTAGGATTTGGTCTTTGGAGGAGGGATTCTCGGAGCTTAGAGGGGGAAGATGGAAGAATGCTATGGAAATGTTGAAGCCTTTGTCGAGCTCGATCTTGACCCACATGATATTTTGGCAGTGTGGGGCTTGGAGCCCACTCAACAGAACCTGGAAAAGGTAGTTTTGCCAGCTGGATTGAGGCCTTGAATTTCTGGATGTGGCATCAACTTTGATGGTGTTGGATAGGGATGAGGGCTTCTCGATGGCGCAAGAGGTGGAACCTAACTTTGAAAATCTTGGGGAGCAACTTATGAGGGATGAAAGTTCTTTTGGTTTTCTGAAATGGTGCAGAGAGATGAATTCTCTTTGTTTTGTTTGGAGCAAGGTATCTTAAAGGCACCAACTCTTTATTCTCTAGAAGGAAAGAAATCCTTAACCGTTGAAGAAACAGAAAACCTTTTTTGTTGTGGTGGATACAACAACCTCAGTGCAAATGTTATCCTGCCTACCGCTTTTCATGTTATCTCAAAACCCTCATTTTCTCTAGGTTCAGAGGTTCGGTGTTCTCAGCAGTTAAGAGGGCTCAAAGACATAATCCAAAACCATGTCAGGGTAAGATATAATACATTCAATCCTTTTTCTCCTTCATGGGTAGGGTCAATCTCCAATGTTTTATCTTCAGGCATCCAGGCGTTTTCACTTTGTCAGGAAATGGAAAGAAATAACTCAAAGTAGCTAAGCTCCCAAAGCCTTGAGATGTTTTTCTTTACTAGATTTTTTGAGAGGGGAGTTTTAGTTATCTGTGGCTGGGAAATTCAAGATGGTTAGGGAAAAATCAATTTTTCCCTTAGAGAGGAGGCTCTACTAAGAGGGTCAGTAGGAAATCCATCGTGTTTTGGGATAAGGTATGTCTTGAAAAAATATTTAGAGAAATTGAGAGGGGGAAATTTTCCTATTTGTGAGGTGTTGAGGGAGGACATCTCAAAAGAGCATAAAAAAAAGAGAGGATTGTTTTCGTTAGAAGGTTTCATAGAGGAAGGGTTGGTTGATCCTCGGAATATCAATTCGAGGAGGTTCGAATATCAAGATATGCGCCATGCAGGGTGCAAGCCTTGTCGATAGGTGGTGGATAGGGTCATTGGAACTAAGGAAGGGGAAGGTATTAAGGAGGGAGTGAAATGGAAAAAAAAGAAGGAAGTTCATGTGGACCAAGTCAGATGACAAGAACCTAGTGTTAGGGGTAGATATACAACTAGATTCATCCATGGATGTGGAAGAGCACATTCTGCTTGGGAGGGCAATGACAAGACACTTTAAAGCAAAATAAATAGATGGGTGGATATAGGCTTCATGGGTTGATACTCCAGGGAGAGCAGCCAAGGTAATTATCCTTACAAGGGGTTGGTTCATGTTGCAATTTGGGTCAGTAGAAGCCGTTATTTGGGGCTTGGCATGGAACTAGAGTATAGATTCATACCCGAACCTATTAAAAAGATGGAACCCTCTCTTTGACGTGAGGAGGGAGCATGTGAAAGAGGTACCCATTTGGGTAAGATTACCAACTCTTTCCCCTTAGCTCTAGACAAAATATGTGTTTCAACCAATTGAGAATAAATTGGGGGTTTTCCTGGAGGTTGATATGTCTTTTAAGACATCCATAACAAGAACTATTGCTAGGATCCTTGTCAAATTAGATCTCAAAGAGGGGTTGTCGCCCGACATTATGCTAAATTTCAAAGGATGCAATTAGAGCCAGCAATTTGACTACGAGGATTTACCCTTATGTTGTTGTTGATGTCTTACTTAGGGACATTTGGTTTGATATTTCCCTCTAGTTTCTATGGGAATCAATAAATCAAGCTCTCAGTTTGAGAGAAAACACAAAAGTAGTTGGTAGTTAAGATCCCAAAAGATTTGTCAAAAGGCCCCCACTTAGGATGAATTTGAGGAATCTTGGGCTCAACAGGGAGAAAAGATGGTGTTGGGAAGTGGTTCAGGCGTAGGAGGCAAATCAGATAACCAATAGGCTTTGTGTGAGTCAACCACACGTGAAGAAAAATCCTCTCCTCCTTTGGGTATTCCTGAACCTTTCTCTCCCTATTCAAATTATTGTTTGAATGTCAATCCTCCTATGGTCTTGGTGCTTGGTCCTTCTAGGGTTGTTGTTGCATGCACTTGTATATTATCCTCAATGGTTTTGTCTCTTAGGCTTCTTGATGAAATTATCATATTTTCCTCGTCAACTCCTACCCCCTCAACCTTCACGACTGTGTCGGGTACTAACCCTATTATGGACCCTCCCTATAATATAAGCCCCATGGTTCCAAAAAAGAGCCCATTTGCTTGTATGGGAGGCTTGGGCCCTCTCCCAACCATTCTAGGGAATGGGAAATCCAAAGGTAGAAAATCACATCTCTCCAAGGCACAAATGAAAGCTCAATTAGATTATGTTGAAGCAAAACATAAATCCCTCGAAGGGGTGCTTAGAGCAATGTAGACCCTAGCCCGAGTTTCCTCATGATTTCTCTCTCTCTTAATTGCATGGGTTTTGTTAGTTCCCAAATAAAACTAGCATTGAAAAGGTTTATTTCATCCTTGGGGCCTGATATCATCATGCTTCAGGAAACTATGGGGCAGGGTGACCAAAAATTGAAGCTTTGGTTAAGATGTTCCCAAGCTGGTTCTTTTTCTCTCTATATGTGAGAGGTTGATCTGCGGGATTAGCTATGGGACTAAATATGAAATCTATCAAAATCCCAAACACTTTGGGCTCAGAGAATATCCTGGGGATAAACATCTTTTCAACTAACCTGAATATTGACTTGAGAGTAATGAACATTTATGGTTGATTATAACATTTTGTGGTCATCTTCGAACCATTATCAGGGACCAATTCCACCAACAAAATACTTCAACTTCTAGCCATGTTTGGAACTAATCCAGGAACTTCTTCAAGCTTTAGTTCTAGAGTCAGTGGTCAACCTTAAACCTCCACACGTAGAGAACTCAATTTTTTCCACCTCATTTGGTTTGTGGTTTTGTAGTCTTCCATAAAAAACCTTCTACTCAATTTGGTTTGTGCCCTTCCTTAAACCACCATTTCAGAGAGCATATTCAAATATATTTTCACTTTAGCTCTCTTCATGGACTCATATATACCCATTCACATTAAAAGGGGGAATGTTGGAAAGTGGAATTCATGCATGTATAACAATCATTTCTTAACACATGTTGCAATAAAATATAGATCAAACCTCAAGTGAAATGAAGGGATATGAAAGAATACAATCCCATCATTCCTACACAGCAGAATTAATCTCCATCCTATCAATCAAATCCTTCATTGGAGTGTTTTGTTGGTGAGGAGGGATAATGAAGTAGTCAATGGAGAGGTTTTGTAGTGGTTTCTAAAACATCATCAATTATCTTGGAACTAACATGGTAAGACCTTTTTTTAATATTTTATTATTTAAATTTGATCTAAACTTAATCAATATATGCCAAGTACTTCTAGTGGATAATAATCAGTGTGCATTGGTTCTTTGATTTTGCTTGGGCTCTAGTTCCTAGAATTCATCTATGTAACTACCCTTGCATTAAAGGTTGATCTCTATGCAACATTCTTTTCTAGTGACTTTCTCCTTTCTTGGCATTTATCTCTCTAGTATTTTAAGTTTCATTTATTTTCAAATTCGACCTTGTGGTTCTTTGATTTCTAGAAATACAAGAAATGAGTTTCCATGTTTATTTCGGGCTATATGTATTTTCCTTTTAAATTTTTGTTTTAAGAATTTCAAGCAGTAAGTAATGTTTCTTAGTTTATGGAGTTGGGCTCTTTTTTCTTTTTGGGTTGTAAGTACTTCATTTTGATTATATTATATTCAAACATTTCTATTCTTAGCGTATAAAAAATAGATTTTATAGGTAAGCACAAGAGATCTGCCAAGCCCTTCACTAGCATGAAAAAAAATTCTTCTAAACGACTTTCAAGATACATGTAAATGAACGTTATGCCTCATAAAATTAAAAAATAATGGGTTTCTTAGTTCAACATAAGCAAAAAATTAAAATATTTAGAAATAGAATGGAACATGTTATGAAATATGGTTATCAAACTCAATAACAGTTCACATTTCATAGCTTCAAACCATAGAATAATAGTTAAAAGGAAAAGTAGAAAATGCATAAAAAATGATATAGGCATTGAATAACATAACTCTAATTTTTGGAATATTTTTTGGAAAGAAGCTATCAAACACAATGGAAGCTATTAGTAATTATGTTTTTTATTAATTTTTATGTTTCCTATATTAAACTAAAATATTATATATATATATTTTTCTAAATACTACACCTTCAAGGACAATTAGATGTAATAAATCAAAATCCTTGGAAACTTTTCCCAATAGATTATGAAAACTCTCAAATTTATATAAAATTTCATATTAATATTTTTTATGCTTATTTTAGCTATGGTGCAATGCTTTTTACTATAATCTTTATCAATTTCTATTAAAACATGTTTATACAGGTATGGCTACATCCACCTTGCAATTATGCAATAGAAGATAAGGTGGAACATAGGGAAATTATAGTGATATAGTGGAGTAAAGAATATTGCAATGTTACAGTGGAATAAAGAATAATGTAATATTATGCTAGACTAGAGAATAGTATACCTGGCCAAGGATTAATTTTTTGGTGATCTTAAGTAAGTAGAAATGAAAAAAAAAAACATAAATGAATTATGGTTTTATTTATATTTAGAGTTATTTAATGTTAAGTTGATTTTAAAAACAAAATGAATTATATTTTGTTTTTATTTTACTAAATTAATTGCTACTAAAATTATATTACTATTAAGCAATCTTGTTAAAGTATAGAGTACTTTATATTGTAATTATTTAGTTATTAAATAATACATTAAGTGAATAATTATTTAGTTGAATAATACATTGTGTGATTTTTGAAATGTGAGATTTTTTCTTATAAAAGATTTTCCCTAAAATATCATATTACTAGTAATTTCATGTATATTTAATGTATTTTGTTTCTAATTTTATATTTTTATAAACTGATATGAAAAACATGTTCCTCCATTTTATTTTATTTTTATATTTTTTAAATATACATTATAAAAAAATATAAATATATAAATAAATTTAATCTTTTTATAAGAAACAATTTTATTCTAAATAATGAAAATAGAATCTAATTTTTTTAATTATAATTCATATCCACCTTTATAAAATAATAAAGTTACATTTTTCAATCAGGGAAACTAAATAGTTAGAAAATGATTCAAAACTAAATAGTTAGAAATCCAATCATTGATGGATATTTGGAAATATCGTGTATTGAATGATAGTTGAAATATCATTCATGTGTTGGTAATTATTTTGTTTTAAATTTTTATATAAGATATTAAAAAATATATTTCATATTTTTATTTTTCTGATTTTAAATTTTTTTAATTACATATTATAGTTAATTTATATCTATTTTTTATTTTTTATTTTTCAGATTTTAAAATTTTAAAATTTTATATTAAAAAAAATATATTATAACAATAAACTTATTTTTAATTTTCAGATTTTTTTTTTAATTACATACTATAAAAACAAATTATTTTTATAATAATAATATTCCAAAAAAACTAAGTAATGATTTTGACTTAAATAATGAAAATAAAATCTAAAATTTTAATTATAAAACATACAAAATTTTAAATCACATAAAGTTTTATAAAAAATATATATTTATAATAATAATAAACCTATTTTTATTTTTAAGATTTTTTTTTTTTTTAATTATATATTATAAAAAAAAATATTTTTATAATAATAATAATTGAAAAAAAAAATCCTTAAATCTTAAATATAAATCACACAAAATTTTAAATCACGTCCAATTTTAAATCACTTTTGATTGATGGCAACTAAATAGTTAAAATTCGAATCAATGGATCGTTGGAAATATCATCTTCTTTACCCAATAATTTATTATTTACCCATTACATTATCTGTGAAGAGAGTTGGTCTTTTAGTGAAAAACTAAAGGGTTCGATTTTAATTAGTGCTCTTACACCATATAATTCGTGAGAGGATCATAGAAATTAAACAAAACCATTTGAAGGGAAAGATTCCATTTTCATCGGGCCGTCCCCACTCGCTTACTGTACTAGACCTGTGTTACAACCTTTTATCGGGATCAATCCCTATCTCCCTACGAGGCTTGTCTAAACTAACCAATATCAGTCTTAGTCACAACAGTTTGAGCAGATAGAGCGGGTGTGTTTACATCATCAAGGGACCTAGCCTTAAAAGTTGATTCTAGAAGTATATTATCTGATATTGTTTTTAATGTGATAATGTGAATCTTGAAATCTATATCAAATCAACATGTGAATTTTGCAAACCATATATAGATAAATGTCAAAAAGGAAAAAGAATTTTTTTATGATATCAAATGATTGATGTCTATATTAATATTCTATATTTATTCCACATCATGTACCAAACAAGAATCAATATTCCATAGAATGCTTCTTTTTTTTTTTTTGCAAATTTTTACTTCTTTTTTCTAAAATCTTGCAATCAATTCAGAGAAAATACTTAGATCTTTTGTATCTTTCCTCTCTCCATGGTCACCACCCTCCATGATAGAAATTATGAAGATTTTATCAAAGAGAAGACTTTATCAAAGAGCTTGTCGATTGCACTATAAAACACATAAATTTATACAAATTCGAGTGGGTAAATCTACAGAGGTTTTACGGACCGTCATCAACTTCCTATCTTCTTATATAATTCCGTTGACTATGGTTGACTACCCACCATCATATGATTAGGTGTGATTATTATTCTAACACCTCCGCTTAATCACGACCTATACTTTAACTTGCTAGCTAGTCTAGGTCTCAACTATGATTACAACAAAACATTTCATTTTTTCCTTCTTGTTGAAGAGTCCATGCTTGTTCATTTGTTGATGTAGTTTCTTTCTTTCTTTCATTATGAGCTCCTTCAACTGCTATTTTCTTATGTACTTAACATCAACAAGCTCTTCTGGATTGGGAACATCTCGAACAAAGTAATCTAATTCAAGTTCTCCCCACTTTCCATGAGAAGCCACTAGAGGAGCCACCAAAATGCAATCATCTTCAAACATGAGCGGCATCTAAACAACATCCATGGTTGTATCCTCCACTATCGCAACCATCTTAGAAACGGATCCAATCAAACTTGTAACAATTTGGTTCCAGGAGAAGCAAGTTTTTCTCTCAGTGATTACAGAGACATGTGGAATAGACTGCACTTCCGGAGATTCATGGTCATTAGAGACTGCACTTCCGGAGATTCATGGTCATTAATAAAACCATTATGTTTATCAAATAATTCTTCAGACTCAAAAATACTACTAGAATAAAAAATATTAAGCGGCCCAAAAATACTTCCAAATGAACTCTTTAAAAAAACATCATCAGTAAGATTGCTATCAAACATTATTCCATTCATTTCTCAGCTTTCTAATACACATCCATTGATTCCAAGCTTCCTCACCCACTATGCAAACTAGGCTCTTCACACACAGATCGACAACATCTCTCTTGCAATAAAATTGTGTCACGCTCAACTCCACACACAAACTTCGCTCCACACACAGACTTCACTTCACATGAACACACCGCTGAAACCCAAATCGAAGACGCCTTTCAAAAAATTGGCACTCCGCTACACATGCATTAGTCACACGCTGCAGCTCGATGCTCAGCAGATCATCCCACACGGTGAACTCTCCAACTCAAACTTGGCATTACACACACGTCTCGTGCACTTTAATAGAAATCACTTGTGGTACCCAACTTTCTCGGTTCTCAGGCCGAATTCGTCCACATTTTATAAACTCTGACTTCCTTGCAACCGCTCCATAGGATTTCAATACACATCCACACAATGCAGACTCACGTCCATTCAAAGGATTTCAACACTGCTTTGTTTTTCAATAGAAGATATATCCACACAACCAACAAACATAAAGAATGGGCCAATATAATTCCTTAAAACTTTATTTTAAAGCAAAGACTTCAAACACACTTTTCCTGAATTTAGAAACAAAGGTTCTATCGGGGCTTGGCTCCTTTGACGATGTGTGGAACCCATACACTTCATTTGTTCTAGTGATTCACCGTTTCTACTTTCCACACTGCTCAACTTAACGGCAACCACAACAGTGGTCACTTTACACCAATCAAGAGCAACAATCAGCGATTGCAAATTGCTCCACAGGACAAACTCCACTACGCTGCAATCTTTCTATCACAGCCTCGACCGGGCACAGACCCACATAGTCAACACTGTCCAACGCCAAATACTCCAGCGCTAGCTTTGATTCACGGCTTCACACTCAGCCTTCACACACACAGGAGGTCAACAGGTTGGTTGGAAATTGCACTCTTTCAAACTCTTGAATTTGCGGCTCTATAGTGCCTCGCAACAATTCAACAAAGATGCTACCGCACTCCACAATCTTTCTCTGGTCAAAGCTCAGCTTAATATGCCAACAACATTCACAAAGAGCTTCACACCAAATTTCAACGCTCTACACACTAATAGATGCTCTGCACTCTTTTCACCGAGCTCTCACAGCTCTGGACTCAAATTTCAACGCTCTACACACTAATAGATGCTCTGCACTCTTTTCACCGAGCTCTCACAGCTATGGACTCAGTGTGCAAGAAACCCAAATGATGATGATGACACGACCATTGCTTTATATCATGTTCTTTTTTGTCGAAGGGGTTGAACCAATCCAATATAACTTTCGACAAATCCATAAGCTTCTCCTGGACATCAACGGTCGGGTTGATCAGCTCCAACTGTAGTAGCTTTAGGAGAACGATGAAAGGGATTTGATTTCCAATAATCAAAAGGTCGCTCCGTACATCTTTTTTAGCATTGTCAAGCTTATTTTCCCCAAAAATAGGGTCATAGCACTCATCCGCAACTCTGGAAGCAGATGAGTGCTCAAAGTGGCAGCCACTGAACTTGATAGATGGCGAAGGCTGCCATTCAACTGATTACCTCGTAGCCCCACCTCCTTCAATAAGTCGACAAGTTATACAACTGAGATAGTATTGGCCCTTCCAACTGATTGTACGAAAGGTCTATTTGCTCAAGCATGGGAAGATTCCAAAACCATGAAGGAATTTGTCCCTTGAGGGCGTTCCTAGATATAGCCAATGTCGTCATAGAATTTTGAGCCCTCAGGAAAAGAGGAAAGCTCTATACTTCACAATAAGATAATATCAACACATCTAACTGAAATGGTGGGTTCTAGTTGGAGGTGATATTGAAGGACAATTTGTTCTTGTACAGGTCAAGATATTTTAGATTCTTCAGACTGTGAAAGTGTGTCTCTAAGATCGGTTCGCTCAAACTGTTGTGAGAAAGACTAATATTCGTCAGTTTAGACAACCATCCTAGGGAGATAGGGATTGATCCCGATAAAAGGTTGTAGCCCAGGTCTGGTACAGTAAGCGAGCGGAGAAGGCCTAATGAAAATGGAATCCTTCCCTTCAAATTGTTTTGTTTCAGATCTAGCTGAGTCAAGGCCGATAGTTTTCCTATAGAAGATGGCAAGGATCCCTTAAACTAATGTTTTCCATACGGAAAAGGGTCAGGGTCTTCCACTGGCCCTGAAAAATCTGAGAAACATTGCCAGATATTCTATTGTTGTCCAAGTTAATTCTTTTTAGACGAGGCATCTGAGAGAGTTCAAACGGAAGAGATCCGCTGAGACTTGAATTGGACATCTGCGAGGAAATCAAACTAGTCATATTGCTTAACCAACTGGGGAATTCAGTGTGAAATGGGTTGCTATCAACATGTAGAATTTCTATGGATGCAAGGTTTTCCAGCGAAGGCACGTGAGTGCATGACGCGCTGGTGGGGGCGATAGGCTTTCGCACCCCCCAGCCAGCCAGGATCGAGTCCTGTGGATGCCGCGCTCTGCTGCTGTAGTATTTGAATGAATGATAACGTATGTGTTCTGATATTGTATGATGAAATCTGCTCGCTTCAGCGATATATGATGTATTGTGATTGTTCAACGGGGATTCGCTCCTCGACTGGAAAAAAAAATTCCAGCTAAGGGAGAATGATGTTGGAATATTAATTCCAACTGCTGTGCAGCAGCAGCTATTTTACTTTATTCATTTGTCTTTATCCGGCGCCCCACATTTTTTCCCGATCTGTTAAAATCACCGCTATTACCATCTTTTCACTCTTTAATTAATTTTGTGTTGCCTAAATGAAGAAGATCAGATCCAGCGCCACACCGTTACTTTTCAGCAAGCGTATTAATGAGCAGACGGCTGAAAGAGATAAGAACCAGCCTCGAGCCGTAACAACATTTATCAGTCTTGGGTTTCAGCACAACCGACTCAAGAAATACAGCAAGAAATCAAATCTGTTAATTATGAACAACAGATATTTCATCAGCAAGTTAAGGCGGTGAAGAACCTTTCCCGCACTATAAATAGAAACAGAAACAGAATTAAAACATATATGAGAAAGATAGAGAGCGGATGAGAGCACGCAGCAGCGTGAAGAAAAATATTTCCAGAACAGTGAAATGCACAGAAGTGCAGATTTGTAAGTCTTTTTTTGTATTGCACAACAGTGCTGAAATTTTCTGAGATAAATGTTTTCTGGAACTGAAGTGTTCCTGTTGTAATCTGTTAGGAAGATCCCTCTACGTGAGGAAGACTTAGTTTTATGTGTTGGTTTATTTTCATAAATTGAAATTCCTTTCTGTGCGTTTCTGTTTCACCAAAAGTTATTTCGTCAAAATTTTTAGTTGCTGAAACAGCTCGTAACTCAAAAAATACTTGACGTCAAAATTTCCTGTTGTTGAAACACCGTTGCTGAAACACCTGTTTCAGCAACTGAAAAAAAAACTGTGTTGCTGAAACACCGTTTCCAGCAAACGAATTTTTCTGTTTTTCTGAGTTAAAAACAGAGTATTTTCCTGTGTCAAAACTAGAATGTTATTTTGATCAGTTTGTGATCCTGAGGCAAAGTAGAGCATTATTTTATGCTCGGTTTTGTTTTTTTGAATTATCAGAAAACAGAGTATTACTCTCTGTTCATATTTTTGTTGTTTCGGAATTTATCAGAAAATTCTGAACAGTGGAAACAAAGGATTTTTCCACTGTATTCTGTTTGGAATAACCAGAAATTCTCGTCATGGTATCAGAGCTTGTTCAGGCTCTTTGAAGACATCAAAGAAGCTAAAAGAAGATTTGTTGCTGCAGCAAATTATCCAGCAGAGTGAAAACGTTGTCAAGGTATTTTTCAGATTAGTTTTTTTTTTTTTTGTGTAGCTGTTGAAGACAATTAAGTGATTTTTTTTACAGTCAAGTATTGCAAGAATGGCCAGTACCAGCGTGGGTATGTTTAATACCCAGCTCCCACAGTTCAATGGGAAAAATTATGACTACTGGGCAATAACCATGAAAGCCGTGTTTGTTTCACATGATTTATTGGAACTTGTTGAATATGGATTTGAAGAACCAGCAAATGAAGAAGAGTTTATTGGATTAACTCAGGCAGAGAAAGAGTTGTTGAAGAGCAATAAGAAGAAGGACTCAAAAGCCCTTGTATTCTTATATCAAGCAGTGCATGAGAGTGTGTTTCCGAGGATAGCAGCAGCCAAGACATCCAGAGAAGCATGGCAAACTCTCAAGACATCCTATCAAGGCATGGAGAAAGTGAAGACAGCAAAACTACAGTTGCTGAGGAAAGATTTTGAGAACCTGCGTATGAAGGAGTCAGACAATATTGACTCATTCTTCACACAAGCAATTGGTTTGGTCACACAGATAAGCTCTCATGGAGAAACTCTTGAAGAAAGAAGGATTGTGGAGAAACTATTGAGGTGCCTACCCTCAAAGTTTGATGTGATTGTCACCACCATAGAAGAGACAAAGGATCTCTCAAAATTTTCAGTTGATGAACTTCATGCATCACTGATAACTCATGAGCAGAGGTTGAGTAGAAATGAAAACTCATCTCTAGAGCAAGCCTTCAAAACCCAGATGTCATTTGGAAGAGGAAGAGGTCAAGACAGAGGAAACAAGAGAGGAAGAGGCAGAAGCCAATACAGAGGCGGAAGAAACAGTCCAGCAAACGTTCAAGGAAGAGGCAGCAACCCAAATCAGAACCAAGGCCATGGCAGCAGCCAGCAAAGTGGACAACATCATGCTCAAGGACAAAGGTATGAAAAATTCAATGTCCAATGTTATTATTGTAAAAAATATGGGCACTATGCAAATGAATGTAGGAAAAAGCAACATGATATGAGTAATAGATCTAGTGCAAATATCACTAGAGAAAATATCAGTCAAGATAATGTGTTGTTAGTTTGTAATATGGCTAAAACAAACAGTGAAGATATATGGTTTCTAGATTCTGGTTGCAGCAACCATATGACAGGAAACATAGCCCTGTTTTCTGCTTTAGATGAGAGTATGCAGTCACAAGTCACACTTGGGACTGATAGTAAAATTTATGTTATGGGAAAAGGAGAAGTTAAGATATTTACAAAGAAAGGTGAAAAGAAAACCATAGCAGATGTTTATTATGTTCCTGGAATGAAGTGTAATCTCTTGAGTATTGGACAGCTTATTCAGAAGGGTTACAATGTTTTCTTTGAGAATGATGTATGCACCATCATGGACAGATTACCCAGCAAACGTTGTATTGCTGAAGTGAAGATGACAAGGAACAGGATGTTCCCTCTCAGAATAAGGGCAGATCTGAAAAATAAAGAAGTAGTTGCAGCAGTAACACAAGAGGCTCTCCAAAGCGTACCAAAGGATGAAAATTGGTTGTGGCATTTGAGATTTGGACATCTCAACTTTGGAGGTCTTAATTTGTTGAGTAGAAAAGGAATGGTAAGAGGATTACCACTGATAGAAAAGCCAGACAGCGTTTGTGAAGGTTGTATATTGGGGAAACAACACAGAGAAAGTTTTCCAACAGGAAAAAGCATAAGGGCAAAAGCACCCTTAGAAATTGTCCACTCATATTTATGTGGACCGATGCAAGCTCCATCACTTGTAGGCAGCCAATATTTTCTAACATTTATTGATGACTTTACCAGAAAGACTTGGGTTTATTTTCTGAAGAATAAGAGTGAAGTGTTTGAAAATTTTCAAAATTTCAAAGCACTTGTAGAAAATCAAAGTGGGCTGCGTATCAAGGTTTTGAGAACTGACAGAGGAGGTGAGTATATCTCCAAAGAATTTTTACGTTTTTGCAGGGAAAATGGAATTCATAAGCAATTTACAGCAAGGTACACCTCGCAGCAAAATGGAGTTGCTGAAAGGAAAAACAGAACAATCATGGATATGGCAAGGAGCATGTTGAAGGCAAAGCATTTGCCAAATGATTATTGGGCTGAAGCTGTACACTGTGCAGTATATATTTTGAATAGATGTCCTACAAAAGCAGTGATGAACAAAGTGCCAGAAGAAGCATGGAGTGGGAGAAAGCAAGGGGTCACCCACATGAAAGTTTTTGGTTGTGTGGCTTATGCACACATTCCAGATCAGCTAAGGAAGAAATTGGACAACAAAGGGGAGAAATGTATTTTCATTGGATAAAGTGAAGAATCCAAAGCTTACAGGTTGTATATCCCATCCACCAAGAAGTTTTTTGTGAGCAGAGATGTTCAATTTATTGAAGAGGAAGCTTGGGATGGAAGCATAGAGAAAACAGTTAATGTTAAAAACTGTTTGTCTCATGATGATGATGATGAAGAATTGGCTGAAACACATCCCCAAACAGCAGCGCCAACAACAGAACAGCAAGAGACACCCTTGAGGAGAAATGAGAGTGCTTCTCCAAGCACACCACAAGGAGGAAATTCAAGTGCATCTACAAGCACTTGCACACCGAATGAAAGAGGTAAGAAATTCAGAAGTTTGAGTGATATTTATGAAGAAGGAATGAATTCTTTGTTTGCTTTGTATTGTCATATTGATGACCCTGTTCATTTCGAAGATGTAATTAAAGATAAGAAATGGATAGAAGCTATGAATGAGGAGATGAATGCCGTAGAAAGAAATAAGACATGGGATTTAGTTGAGCTACCAAAAGGTAAAGAAGTCATTGGAGTTAAATGGGTCTACAAGACCAAGAGTAATGCTGAAGGCAAGATAGAAAGGCATAAGGCAAGACTTGTTGTCAAGGGATACAAGCAGCAATATGGGAGAGATTATGAGGAGACTTTTGCACCAGTTGCAAGAATGGAAACAGTAAGAACAGTGTTGTCCATAGCAGCACAAAACAAATGGAAAGTTTACCAAATGGACGTGAAGTCAGCATTCTTGAATGGAGTATTAAAGGAAGAGGTCTACATTGAGCAACCTCTAGGCTATGAGAAGAAAGGCCAAGAGCACAAAGTCTGCAGATTGAAGAAAGCTCTTTATGGGTTGAAGCAAGCACCAAGAGCGTGGTACAGTAGGATAGATTCCTATCTACTGGAGAATGGATTTGAGAAGTGTGAGGGAGAACCCACTGTTTACATCAAAGAAAAAGATTGTAAAATTTTAATTGTTGTGTTATATGTTGATGATGTGATTTTTACAAGAAATGATGACTACCTCATTGAAAATTTCAAATCAGTTATGAAAGCAGAATTTGAGATGACTGACATGGGTTTGCTGAGATACTTCTTAGGAATAGAAGTAGATCAAAATAAAAATGGAATTTTTATTTCACAGGCAAAATATGTAAATGAAGTTTTGAGCAGATTTAACATGCAGGACAGCAAGGCAGCAATCACTCCCACAGTGATGGGATTAAAACTCAGCAAAGAGGACAGCAGCAAAGATTTTGACCCTAGTGTGTACAAGAGCATAGTTGGCAGCCTCATGTATTTGACTGCAACTAGGCCAGACATAATGTATGCTGTTAGTTTAATTTCCAGATTCATGGAGAAGCCAAAAGAAACACATTGGCAGGCAGCAAAGAGAATTCTGAGGTATGTTAAAGGTACAAAAAGGTATGGCATATTTTATACTGTTTCAGAATGTTCAGATTTAGTTGGATATATAGATAGTGATTGGGCTGGAAGTGTAGATGACCGGAAAAGCACATCTGGTTACATTTTTCACATAGGTTCAGGAGCCATTTCATGGGCTTCGAAGAAACAACCAATTGTGGCATTATCTACAGCAGAAGCAGAGTATGTGGCAGCTACAGCAGCAGCATGTCAAGCGGTTTGGATGAGGAGAATGTTGAGAAGTATATGCCAGGAGCAGGCAACAGCAACAATTATTTTTTGTGACAATAGCTCAGCTATTGCATTATCCAAGAACTCTGTATTCCACAAGAGAACAAAACACATAGACACAAAGTTTCACTACATCAGAGAATTGGTGAACAATGGAGAAATCATTTTACAACATTGCAGGACTCAGGAACAGGTTGCAGATATTCTAACAAAGCCATTGGATCAGAAAAGTTTTGAGTTTTTAAGGAAACTTCTGGGTATGACTGATAACCCAGCAATTGAAATTAAAAGGGGACTGTTGGAATATTAATTCCAACTGCTGTGCAGCAGCAACTATTTTACTTTATTCATTTGTCTTTATCCGGCGCCCCACATTTTTTCCCGATCTGTTAAAATCACCGCTATTACCATCTTTTCACTCTTTAATTAATTTTGTGTTGCCTAAATGAAGAAGATCAGATCCAGCGCCACACCGTTACTTTTCAGCAAGCGTATTAATGAGCAGACGGCTGAAAGAGATAAGAACCAGCCTCGAGCCGTAACAGCATTTATCAGTCTTGGGTTTCAACACAACCGACTCAAGAAATACAGCAAGAAATCAAATCTGTTAATTATGAACAGCAGATATTTCATCAGCAAGTTAAGGCGGTGAAGAACCTTTCCCGCACTATAAATAGAAACAGAAACAGAATTAAAACATATATGAGAAAGATAGAGAGCGGATGAGAGCATGCAACAGCGTGAAGAAAAATATTTCCAGAACAGTGAAATGCACAGAAGTGCAGATTTGTAAGTTTTTTTTTGTATTGCACAGCAGTGCTGAAATTTTCTGAGATAAATGTTTTCTGGAACTGAAGTGTCCCTGTTGTAATCTGTTAGGAAGATCCCTCTACGTGAGGAAGACTTAGTTTTATGTGTTGGTTTATTTTCATAAATTGAAATTCCTTTCTGTGCGTTTCTGTTTCACCAAAAGTTATTTCGTCAAAATTTTTAGTTGCTGAAACAGCTCGTAACTCAAAAAATACTTGACGTCAAAATTTCTTGTTGCTGAAACACCTGTTTCAGCAACTGAAAAAAAAACTGTGTTGCTGAAATACCGTTTCCAGCAAACGAATTTTTCTGTTTTTCTGAGTTAAAAACAAAGTATTTTCCTGTGTCAAAACTAGAATGTTATTTTGATCAGTTTGTGATCCTGAGGCAAAGTAGAGCATTATTTTATGCTCGGTTTTGTGTTTTTGAATTATCAGAAAACAGAGTATTACTCTCTGTTCATATTTTTGTTGTTTCAGAATTTATCAGAAAATTCTGAACAGTGGAAACAGAGGATTTTTCCACTGTATTCTGTTTGGAATAACCAGAAATTCCCGTCAAATGACACCCATCATGCTACAAGACAATGAAAGGTTCCTGAGCTGAGAAAGGCGACCGACCGTCCCCATGCGGAAGACATCGCTGAGAGGTCGACTCTGTCAAGGGAAAGGTGTTTCAAGGCTATGAGCTTTGTAAGCCATGAGTGGTCGGGACTTTCCAGAGTAAAAGCAGAGGAATGGTGCCTGAAAATCCCGCTTTAGAGAGGTTAAGGTGGGTTCATTTCTTCAACAGGCCCAGCTCTTGGGGAATAGGTTGGCCCTTAAAATTATTGGAGTCGACATTCAAACTCTCCAAATCCCTTAATTGAGAAAGAAAGAATAGTGCAGGACGGAACTCACCATTCAGACTGCAATTATGCACATCCACACCAACCACATGACCGGTCCGTCCGTCGCAAGACACGCCATCCCACTCGCAACAGTTAATTGAAGCAATATTCCATGAAGCCAATCGTCCAACAGAATCATGTAGATGGTTTTTAAAATTCAAGAGAGAATGAATTTCTTGATTCAAACAACCACTGTCCCAGTAAACAGACTTGAATATAACCAGGAAAATTATGCAACAAATGAACACCCGGGGTAACAAAACTCAACAAGCTCTTTCGCATGATACCTGTCAGACGCCATTCTTGTTTCAAGGGTCTGCTTCTACAGTGTTGCAGGCTGCCTATTTTCGACATCATAATCATTTTTTCTGGGCGCCGGGATGATGGGTCCTCAACTATCTGCTTTAGCAACACTAATTAAGATTGTGCTCTTTTATTCTTCACTAAAAGTCGAACGCTTTTATTCTTCACGACTCTTTTATTCTTCACGGAAAAGGATCTTGAAAGAGAATGTATCACTGAATAAAAAATTATTTTATTAACCAGAAAAAATTGCCTTATTTATAAAAATAATAACAGTATTATAAATTACATTAAAGTTCACATAAACATTATTATATAATAAATATCAAAATTTTACTTTTAAATAGTTTAGTCTAAATAGTTTAGTCTAAAGAGTCCAGTTCAGAAAATAATGGAAATTTCGGCAAGATTATGACAAAAATCGGCAGAAATTATTTAAAATCTTAGTTACAGCTGTGAATTTCAGTGTTTTGAGTGCATTATGGGTTCTTGATGGTACTGAACTCATTTCAACCTTCACAATACAATTCAAACAGCATTCTGATTTTTTGAATTTTTTTCCCCTTATTCCCACAAAAAATATGTCATACAAGCGAATTTGTGACGTCCATAGACAACTCCCTAGACTCTTAAACATTCATATAGAAATCACTATATAATAAACATCAAAACACATACTTTAAAGCACCCTTCACATTGCTAAAATAAAATAAAAATCATAAAATCTAACTAAATTATAATATTAATTCAATTTAAATTATTATTATTAATTATAAAAAGAATTAATATATTACTGTAAAACATATATATAAATGGTTAACGAACATTCATATAAGCATTACTATTTAATAAACATCAAAACATTTACTTTAACTTACATTTCACATTCCTAAAATAAAATAAAAACCATAAAATCTAATTAAATTATAACTTTAAGTGATGATTGACACTATGTGATTCATTTCACTAGTTTCGTTCCCACTTCTTCACCATTGTGAGTATCACCGATGAGTGCTAAGTGGATTATTAAAAAATCATGAGAAATTTAAGTGATCATTGAGGCTATGTGATTCATTTCACTAGTTCCAATCCCACTTCTTCACTCTTGTGAGCATCACCAATGAGTGCTAAGTGGGCTATTTAAAAATCTTGAGAAATTTAAGTGATCATTCAGGCTATGTGATTCATTTCACTAGTTTCAATCTCACTTCTTCACCCTTGTGAAAATCACCAATGAGTGCTAAGTGGACTATTCAAAAATCATTAGAATTTAGTTAATTACAACTACCTCTCATGGAAATGGTCATAGATGAATGACTTACTTAACCCAGTTGAATCCCAAAAAATGATATATGGGAAAACTCCTCAACATTTAAAAAATTTAATTTAATTTAAATTATTATTATTAATAATTATAAAAAATACTTAATATAACACTGTGAAACAAATATATAGAATACGATTCTTAAATATGAAGATTTATCCCAATTTTAATAAATCTTAACTTTTGATGTGTCTATGGATATAGTAAACATTCCTAAGACATAATTTAAAAAAAGAAGTGATACTTCCAATTAACCATCTCGCTCATTTTCTTCCTAATTCATGTAACTTTATTATTATATAAATTATAAATATGGTGGTGATTATAAATTAAAATTTTTAGATTCTATATTCATTACTTACTTTTTATTATATGAAGGTTAAAATGTTTTGTATTTTATTTTTTTCTGGAGAAAAAATTGTAACTAATTATTAATAGAAATAAAAAGTTACATTAGTAATTAGTCCTCCCTTTAAGAGGCCAAAAAGAAACTCAGTTGTTATGAATAAAAACGAGCACAAGACTATATACAATAGATTGTTTATGATCATTGGCATATTCAACAAAATTTTTACATATACATTGCATGTAATGTACATAAATAAAAACTAAGAGCATGATAATCATAAAAAGAAGGGAAAGAGTCTAGACCCTCCCTAGCCAAAACTAAAAATTTTCAATGATGAAAAATTAATAAGCTCAGATAGTTATTAAACTGCAACAAAAGATTGTTTTTAAGAGTGACACTTTGTCCCATTTATGAGTTAAGTGATCTGCCAATCTCTAAGAGCATGTCAAGTGCCTTCTTTGGATAGGGAATCTGCTTCAAAATTCCTTCCTTGTATATATGGAAATAGAAATATAATTAAAAGATTGCTTTAGTTGTAAAATTTCTTCAAGAACAAGAATCTGTGTGTGATTGTGTCATCTCTGTGAGTTGTTGAACCAATTAATAAGATTTATAGAATCTCCAAATACTTGAAGAGATTTGCAATCATGTTCCAGGGCCTAGCACACTAGATGTTTTAAGGAAAGAATCTCTATGTAATTGTTAAACGCTTTCCTAGTCCAATTTTTTTTATTTTAGGACATGTTGGGTACTTAGGTGAAGGACTGGGCCACCCCCACAAATGCTTTCTTCATTTGATGCCCCATCAAAATATGACCATGGCATTTGGAAATTTATTTCTTCTGCAATGATCATGTGAGGCATTTGAATAGGGTCTTTCTTAGGTAACATAACATAGATGTCTCCAACTTCAGTTGTAATAAGATTTGGGATAAATGGCGTTTCCCTAAAAGTAGCCTTGTTTCTAACCAACCATACTCCCAAACATATATGAGGGGGGATATTTCAGAGAGTTTCATCCCAAGATGATTCTCACTAGCTTCTCCAAGCCTCAAAAAGTCTTTCCCCTCTCCATTCCATATTAAATCCTAACATCTGTCTAGTCTTAGCCCAGATGCTCTGTGGGAAAGGGAAAACTAAGAACAAATGAAGGACTGGTTCTTCAACATTTCTACATAGAGTGCACCATCCTGGGCCTTATTTTAGTCTCTTTTGGAGATTATCCCAAGTTGTCACTTTGTTTCTAATGATACACCACATTAAAATATGCATCTCAGCTAAGAATGTAAGGTTCCATAAGGGCTTCCATCACCATTCAAGGTTGATCACCCTTAATCTATCCTTAATATGATGACTATAACCTATTTTGGAGTGTAAATCTTGAATGGACTGTGTACTCAACATAATGTATATTCTTTGTCTCTAAGTCTAATATGTAACATCTTTTGCGCCTCAATATAATCAACCCATATGCTGACATGATCATCAAGAATATTTAGTTGAGTTGTTGATTTCCAAGCTAGTGACCAAAAGGTATTTTGTGTTTTGTCCCTTACTCGGTGCAAAAGAATGAAACCCTGACCATTTAGAAAAGTCACCATTTCATCCAAAAGTTTGAATATTTTTGAACAACTTGTCCAAGGGTCTAGTCCAATTCTCATTTTTTCTCCATTTCCCACCCTCCACGGCAAGTCACTTCCAATGATATTAAAATCTGAGTCATTGACTGCTTTCGAGATGACTAATGAATTTGGTATCATTTTATCCTGTCTTCTAATCCAGTCATCAATTGAGAGGGGGAATATATATTTCCTTGTGACCACCATTGTCTATAGACTATCTATAGATAGGAGCCTCCAACTAAATTTCACATAAAGAGCCTTTGCAAACATAAGATTGTCCTTAAGTCCCCATTCTCCCTAGGATTTTGGGAAGCCACCTTTTTCTAGGCTACCTAATGATGGACATATTCTTCCTTTGATCCAACCCATAAGAATCTACCACATAGTTTTCATATTGAGGAAAAATTCCTTTTGGGACCCATGCGAGGGCCATCTAATAAACTGGTATGGCCTCCAACACAAATTTAATATGGACTAATATTCCAGCTCTCCTCAACCACTTGAAGCTCTAATGTTGAAGTCTTTTTTCCACCTTGGCCTGTAACCACAACCAATCATTTTCTGGTAAGAGTTTGGTTTGAAAAGGAAACCTAGGCACTTGAGACTATCCCTTTGGGGATGATTCTGAAGGGATTTTGTTTTTGCACCTTTCTCAACTCGAATTGAGACAACCTTGTCACTGATAGTATTGATTTATGAACATTGATTACCATACCTGTGGCTTTCTAAAAAAGAGCGAGGGCTTGTTTTATGGATTCCAAGTCTTGTCTAGAGCCATTTCAAAAAATTAAAACGTCGTCAACAAAAAGTAAGTGGGTGATGAATAATTTTAATGCCACTTTGATTCCATTTATCTCTCACTGCCTTTTTCCTTCTAGCAGAAGTCTACTTAGCCTTTCAACTTCCAATAGAAATTGTAGGGGGAACAGGGGACAACCCTGTATCTAACCTTTCTGGCCATTAAAAAAGTGGGAGGCTGAACCATTTATTAAGACAACAAAGGAGACATTAGTTATGTACCCGATAACCCAATTAATAAATGGCACATTAAATCCTCAATGAGTAATAATCATGCAAATGAAAATCTAGTTGATCTGGTCATAAGCTTTAGATAGGTCTAATTTTTCCATCACCAACTTTAGCCTTTACAATTTGATATTGTACAATCCTTCTTGGGCCACCCCAATGGCTTAATGGATATGCTTGCCTTCAAGGAACCGAAACTATTCTCTGGACATGTTTATGGACATGACTGCTCTGAGGGGCATTACTATTATCTTAGCTATGATTTTATATATGCAATTGCATAGGGAGACAGGTTTGTATTCATCGAATGATTTAGGCTCATCTATGTTTGGGATGAGTGCTATGAAGGTAGAATTAAAGGGGTCATATATTCTCCTTGTCTTGTGGAAATCCTCTATAACCTGCAAGAGTTCATCCATGAGCAACTAAAAAAATCCTAGATAGAATTACACCGTCCATCCATCTAGCCTGGGGATTTTTTCCTTCTGCAACCCTTCGAGAATTGTCTCCAAATCCACTTTTGAGATAGGCTTCATTAACTATTTATTTTCTTCCTCCTCCACAAACCTAGGAAAATAATAGGCTATTTGGATGACCTCTGCAATGGAAGCTTCCTCTCGGGCCTTGAATAAATTTTGGAAAAAAACCTTTCCGAGTGACGCAAGTTCACCAAAATATTTTTCTTTTCTCCCATCAAGATATGGAATTTCCCAGATTGTGTTTACATTCTTTTGAATTTTGGCATATTTATGAAGGAATTTAGTATTCTCGTCTGCACTTTTTAACCACATCACCCTACTCTTCTACCTCCACTGTTACTCTTTATTGGGCAACGATTTCCTCTTGGAGATTTTCAGTTGCATGATCCTTTACTTGGTGTCCACAGAATCATATCCTCCTCCTGCAAGTGATTCTAGCCTCTCCAGTTCTTCTTCAATTGATTTGGGATATGCTTCATCTCTAGTCTTCTTCTAAATAATCCATTCAATAGAGGTCTTTTTTACCCTTCTTAGATTGTTTACAAAGTGATAGGTTGGGGCAATTCCCATGTCATCTTTAAAAGGAATCCATTTTTCATTTACGATCTGAGTATAACCTTCATCATCCAACCATGAGGGGTTGAATTTGAATGGTCTGCCAGGTTTTACGTTCCCCCCTTCAGTTCTAAAAGAAGTAGATTGTGGTTAGAAGACCCCCCTATACCAATCTATTGTTGGAATAGAGGTATATCATTAACCAAAGTTTTAGCAAGGAGGAATTTGTCTAGCCTCTTGGAAACCCTATCTTCTCGAGTATGCTTGTTCCTCCATGAAGGTTTGAGTTTGATTAAGTTAACATCAATAAGGTGTCTGTCTACGCAATTACAACTGAATAATTTTTCCATCGGGTTTGGAAGAGCTTAGGGACCCCATATTATAGAGGCCCTAAGGTAAAAATTCATGTCACCCCCAAGAATTAGGTTATCCTCCTTCATAAAAGATTTGGCCATCAGTTTGTTCCAATACTCGCATCAATTGTGACAACGCCCATAAATGTTTATTAAACTCAGCGGAGAAGGCCTAATGAAAATGGAATCTTTCCCTTCAAATTGTTGTGTTTCAAATCTAGCTCAGCCAAGGCCGATAGTTTTCCTATAGAAGATGACACAGATCCCTTCAAACTATTGTTTTCCATATGGAAAAGGGTCAGGGTCTTCCACTGGCCCTAACAAATCTGATGAACATTGCCAGATATTCTATTGTTGTCCAAGTAAGTTATTTTTAGGCGAGGCATCTGAGAGAGTTCAAATGGAAGAGATCCACTGAGATTGAATTGGACATCTACAAGGAAATCAAACTAGTCATATTACTTAACCAACTAGGGAATTCAGTGTGAAATGGGTTGCTATCAAGATGTAGAATTTCTATGGATGTAAGGTTTTGCAGGGAAGGGGGAATGCCACCCGTCAAGCCATAGTTCGACAATGAAAGGTTCCTAAGCTGAGAAAGGTGACCTACTAACCGTCCCGATGCGAAAGACATTGTTGAGAGATCAACTCTGTTTTTTAAAAAAAAATTAGCTTGATTCCTACAAGAAATCTACCATACAAGCAAATTTTTGACACCCATAGAAAACTAGGGTTGTGACATCCATAGACAACTCCCTATGCTTTTAAACATTCATATAGAAATCACTATATAATGAACATCAAAATACTGACTTTACTTTAAAGCACCTTTCATACATTCTGATGTGATTATTGCCGAAAACTTTCTCAATAAAAATAAAAATTATAAAATCTAACTAAAATATAATATTAATTCAATTTAAATTATTATTATTAATTATAAAAAATATATATATTACTGTAAAACATACATATAAATGGTTAACAAACATTCATATAAGCATTACTATATAGTAAACATCAAAACATTTACTTTAATTTACATTTCACATTCCTAAAATAAAATAAAAGTCATAAAGTCTAATTAAATTATAACTTTAAGTGATGATTGACGCTATGTGTTTCATTTCACTAGTTTAGATCCCACTTCTTCACCCTTATGAGCATGCGCTAAGTGGACTATTCAAATATCATGAGAAATTTAAGTGATCATTGAGGCTATGTGATTCATTTCACTAGTTTCAATCCTACTTCTTCACTCTTGTGGGCATCACCAATGAGTGCTAAGTGGACTATTCAAAAATCATGAGAAATTTAAGTGATCATTGAGGCTATGTGATTCATTTCACTAGTTTCAATCTCACTTCTTCACCCTTGTGAACATCACTAATGAGTGCTAAGTGGACTATTCAAAAATCATGAGAAATTAGTTAGTTACAACTACCTCTCATGGAAATGGTCATAGATGAATGACTTACTTAACGCAGTTGAATCCCAAAAATAATATATGGGAAAACTCCTCTATATTTAAAAACTTTAATTTAATTTAAATTATTATTATTAATAATTATAAAAATTACTCAATATGGCACTGTGAAACAAATATATAGAATAAGATTCTTAAATAAGGAGATTTATCCCAACTTTAATAAATCTTAACTTTTGATGTGTAAATGGATATAGTAAACATTCCTAAGACATAATTAAAAAAAGAAACGATACTTCCAATTAACCATCACTCATTTTCTTTCTAATTCATGTAACCTTATTATTATATAAAGATGGCGGTGATTATAAATTAAAATTTTAGATTCTATATTCATTACTTACTTTTTATTATATGAAGATTAAAACAGTTTGTATTTTATTTTTTTATCTGGAGAAAAAATTGTAACTTCTTATTAATAGAAATAAAAGTGACATTAGCCATCAATCCTCTCTTTAAGAGGCCAAAAAGAAATCCAGTTGTTTTGAATAAAAACGAGCACAAGACTATATACAAAAGATTGTTTATGTTCATTGGCATACTGATCAAAACTGTTACATATACATTGCATTTACTGTACATAAATAAAAACTAAGAGCATGATAATCATAAAAAGGAGGGAAAGAGTCTAGACCCTTCCTAGCCAAAACTAAAATCTGTCAATGATGAAAAATTAATAAGCTCATATAGTTATTAAACTGCAACAGAAGATTGTTGCTAAGAGTGACAATTTATCCCATTTATGAGTTAAGTGATCTGCCAATCTCTAAGAGCATGTCAAGTGCCTTCTTTGGATGGGGAAATTTCTTTAAAATTCCCTTCCCTGTATATATGGAAAAAATAAATATAATTAAAAGCTTGCTTTAGTTGTAAAATTTCTTCAAGAACAAGAATCTATGTGTGATTGTGTCATCTTTGTGAGTTGTTAAATAGTTTAATAAGATTTATAGAATCTCCAAATACTTGAAGAGATTTGCAATCATGTTCTAGGGCCTAGCACATTATATGTTTAAAGGAAAGAATCTCTACATAATTGTTAAATCCTTGCCTAGTCCAATGTTTTTATTTTAGGACATGTTGGATACTTAGGTGAAGGACTGAGCCACCCCCACAAATTCTTTCTTATTTGATGCCCCATCAAAATATGACCATGGAATTTGGCAATTTATTTCTTCTACAATGATCATGTGAGGCATTTCAATAGGGTCTTTCTTAGGTAACATAGCATAGATTTCTCCAACTTCAGTTGTAATAAGATTTGGGATAAATGGCGTTTCCCTAAAAGTAGCCTTGTTTCTAGCCAACCATACTCCCCAACATATATGAGGGGGGATATTTCTGAGAGTTTCATTCCAAGATGATTCCCACTAGCTTCTCCAAGCCTCAAACAGACTTGCCCATATTCATTCCATATTCAATCTCAACATTTGTCTAGTCTCAGCCCAGATACTTTGTGGGAAAGGGAAAACTAAGAACAAATGAAGGACTGGTTCTTCAACATTTCTACACAAAGTGCACCATCCCGGGCCTTATTTTAGTCTCTTTTGGAGATTATCCCAAGTTGTCACTTTGTTTCTAATGATACACCATATTAAAATCTACATCTCAGCTAAGAATGTAAGGTTCCATAAGGGCTTCCATCACCATTCAAGGTTGATCACCCTTAATCTATCCTCAATATGATGACTATAACCTATTTTGTAGTGTAAATCCCGAATGGACTATGTACCCAACATAACGTATATTCTTTGTATCTAAGTCTAATATGTGACCTCTTCAACGCATCAATATAATCAACCCATATGCTGACTTGATCATCACGAATATTTAGTTGAGTTGTTGATTTCCAACCTAGTGACCAAAAGGTATTTTGTGTTTCGTACTTTATTTGGTGCAGATGAATGAAACCCTGACCATTTAGAAAAGCCACCATTTCATCCAAAAGTTTGAATATTTTTTAACAACTTTTCCAAGGGTCTAGCCCAATTCTCATTTTTTCTCCATTTCCCACCCTCCACTGCAGGTCACTTCCAATGATATTAAAAGATTCATTGTCTGCTTTCGAGATGACTAATGAATTTGGTATCATTTTATCTAGTCATCAATTGATAGGGGGAAGATATATTTCCTTGTGACCACTATTGTCTATAGACTATCTATTGATAGGAGCCTCCAACTGAATTTCACAAAAAGAGCCTTTGCAAACATAAGAATGTCCTTAAAGCCCCATTCTCCCTAGGATTTTGGGAGCGCCACCTTTTTCCAGGCTACCCAATGATGGACATATTCTTCCTTTGATCCAACCCATAAGAATCTACCACATAGTTTTCATATTGAGGCTAAAATTCCTTTTGGGACCCATGTGAGGGCCATCCAATTAATTGGTATGGCCTCCAACACAAATTTAATATGGACTAATATTTCAGCTCTCATCAACCACTTGAAGCTCTAGTGTTGAAGTCTTTTTTTCCACCTTGGCCTATAACCACAACCAATCATTTTTCCGGTAAGAGTTTGGTTTGAAAAGGAAACCTAGGCACTTGAGACTATCCCTTTGGGGATGATTCTGAAGGGATTTTTTTTTTGCACCCTTCTCACCTTGAATTGAGACAACCCTGTCACTGATAGTATTGATTTCTGAACATTGATTACCATACCTATGGCTTTCTAAAAAAGAGCGAGGGCTTGTTTTATGGATTCCAAGTCTTGTCTAGAGCCATTGCAAAAAATTAAAATGTCATCAACAAAAAGTAAGTGGGTGATGAATAATTTTAATGCCACTTTGATTCCATTTATCTCTTCCCACCTTTTTTCTTCTAGCAGAAATCTACTTAGCCTTTCAACTTCCAATAGAAATTGGAGGGGGGACAGGGGACAACCCTGTATCTAACCTCTTTGGCCATTAAAAAATTGGGAGGTTGAACCATATATTAAGACAACAAAGGAGACATTAGTTATGTACCCCATAACCCAATTAATAAATGGCACATTAAATCCTCAATGAGTAAGAATCATGCAAATGAAAATCTAGTTGATCTGGTCATAAGCTTTAGACATGTCTGATTTTTCCATTACCCACTTTAGCTTTTACATTTTGATATTGTACAATCCTTCTTGGGCTACCCCAATGGCTTCATGGATCTGCTTACCTTCAAGGAACTAAAATTGTTCTCCTGAAATGTTTATGGACATGACCGATCTAAGGGGCATTACTATTATCTTGGCTATGATTTTATATATGCAATTGCATAGGGAGACTGGTTTGTATTCATCGAATGATTTAGGCTCATCTACATTTGGGATGAGTGCTACAAAGGTAGTGTTAAAGGGGTCATAGATTCTCCTTGTCTCGTGGAAATCCTCTATAACCTGCAAGAGTTCATCCATAAGCAACTAAAAAAAATCTTGGATAGAATTACACCATCCATCCATTTGGCCTGGGGATTTTTTCCTTCTGTAACCCTTTGTGAATTGTCTCCAAATCCACTTTCAAGATAGGCTTCATTAACTGTTTATTTTCTTCCTCCTCCACAAACCTAGGAAAATAATAGGCTATTTGGATGACCTCTGCAATGGAAGCTTCCTCTCAAGCCTTGAATAAATTTCAGAAAAAAAACCTTGCGAGTGACATAAGTTCACCAAAATATTTTTCTTTTCTCCCATCAAGATATGGCATTTTCCACATTGTGTTTACATTCTTTTGAATTTTGGCATTGTTATGAAGGAATTTAGTATTCTCGTCCACACTTTTTAATCACATCACCCTACTGTTCTACCTCTACTGTTCCTCTTTATCGACCAATAATTTCCTCTTGGAGATTTTCAGTTGCATGATCCTTTACTTGGTGTCCACGGAATTGTATCGTCCTCATGCAGGTGATTCTAGCCTCTCGAGTTCTTCTTCAATGGATTTGGGATATGCTTCATCTCTAGTCTTCTTGTAAATAGTCCATTCAATAGAGGCCTTTTTTACCCTTTTTAGATTGTTTACGAAGTGATAGGCTGGGGAAATTCCCATATCATCTTTGAAAGGAATCCATGTTTCATTTACGATCTGAGTATAACCTTCATCATCCAACCATGAGGGGTTGAATTTGAATGGTCTGCTAGGTTTTATGTTCCCCCCCTCAATTCTAAAAAAAGTAGATGGTGGTTAGAAGACCCCCCTATACCAATCTATTGTTGGAATAGAGGTATATTATTAACCAAAGTTTTAGCAAAGAGGAATTTGTTTAGCCTCTTGGAAACCCTATCTTCTTGAGTATGCTTGTTCCTCCATGAAGGTTTGAGTTTGATTAAGTTAACATCAATAAGGCGCCTGTCCACGCAATTGCAACTAAATAATTTTTCCATTGTGTTTGGAAGAGCTTAGGGACCCCATCTTATAGAGGCCCTTAGGTAAAAATTCATGTCACCCCCAAGAATTAGGTTACCCTCCTTCATAAAAGATTTTTCCATCAGTTTGTCCCAATACTTAAATCTATCTTGACAACGGCCATAAATTTTTATTAATCTCAGGTCCATATTCAGGTCAGTTGAGTAGATGTTTATCCCCAGGATATTCTTTGAGACCAAAGTGCTTGAGATTTTGATATATTTCATATTTAGTCCCACAGCTAATCCCGTAGATCAACCTTTTGCATCTAGAGAGAAAAAGTACCAGCCTGGGAAAACCTTAACCAAAGCTTCAGTTTGTGGTCACCTTGCCCCATAGTTTTCTAAATCATGATGATATCAGACCCCAAGGATGAAATAAACCTTTTCAATGCTAGTTTTATTTAGGAACTTACAAAACTGATGCAATTAAGAGAGAGAGAGAAATCATGAGGGAACTAGGGTTGGGGTTTGCATTTCTCTAAGCACCCCTTCGAGGGATTTATGTTTCCCTTCAGCAATATCTAGTCGAGCTTTCATTTGTTCCTTGGAGAGATGTGATTTTATACCTTTGGATTTCCCATTCCCTAGAATGGTCGGGAGAGGGCCCAAGCCTCCCATACAAGCAGATGGGCCCTCTTTTGGAACCATTGGTCTTATATTAGAGGGAGGGTCTATAATAGGGTGAGGACCCAACACAGTTGCAGAGGTTGAGGGGGTAGGAATCGATGAGGAAAATATGATAATGTAATCAATAGGTCTAAAAGATCAAACCATTATGGATAACATACGAGTGCATACAACAACATGCCTAGAAGGACCAGACACCAATACCATACAAGAATTGACATTCAAACAATAATTTGAACAACAAGAGAAAGGTTCAGGAATACCTAAAGCAAGAGAGGATTTTCCTTCACGTGTGGTTGGTTCACTCAATGCCTACTGGTTCTTTTATTTGCCTCCCACCACTAAACCACTTCCCAACGCCATCTTTTCTCCCTATTGAGCCTAAGATTCCTTAAATTAATCCTAAGTGGGGAACTTCTGACCAATCTCTCGAGATCCTGACTTCTTACTACATTCGTGTTTTCTCTCAAACTGAGAGCTTGATTTGTTGATGTCCATAACAACCAAAGGGAAATCGTGAACCAAATGTTCCTGAGTAAGATATCGATGACAACGAAAGGGTAAATCCTCGTGGTCAACTTGTTGGCTATAACTGCATCCTTTAAAATTTAGCATGACGTTGTGCGGCAACCCCTCTTTGAGATCCAATTTGTCAAGGATCCTAGAAATACTTCTGGTTATGGATGTATTAAAAGACATATTAGCCTTCGAGAAAACCCTCAATTTATTCTTGATTGCATGAAACACATATTTTGTCCATAGCTAAGTGGAAAGAATTGGTAATATTACCCAAATTGGCACCTCTTCCACATTCTCCCTCATCATGTCAAAGAGAGGGTTCCATCATTTTAATAGGACTGTTGTCCCAAATTTCAACGTGAACCAACCCCTTGCAAGGATAATTACCTTGACTTCCCTCCCTACAGTATCGTCCCATTAAGCATGTATTCACCCATCTATTTCTTTTGCTTTAAAGTGTCTTCTCAATGCCCTTCCAACCAGAATGTGCTCTTCCACATCCATGGTTGAATCCAGTTGTATATCTTCCCCTAGCACTAGGTGCTTTTCATCCAACTTGGTTTGTATGAACTTCCTTTGTTGTCTGTTTCACTCCTACCTTAATACCTCCCCCTTCCTCAGTTCTAATGGCCCTATCCACCACATATCGAAAAGGCTTGCACCCTGCATGGCCCACATCTGCATATTATGGCCTCCTCGAATTGATATTATGAGGATCAACCAAACCTTCCTCTATGGAACCTCCCAACGAAACCAATCCTATTTTTTTTATGCTCTTTTGAGGTGTCCTCCCTCAACGCTTGACAAATAGACACATTTTCTCCTCTCAAATTCTCTAAAAGATTCTTCGAGACATACCATAACCCAAAACCTGATGGATTTCCTACCAACCCTCTTACTAGGGCCTCCTCCCTGATATCAAAATTGAGTGTTCCCTGACCATCCGGAATTTGCCAACCACAAACAACTGAAACTCCCCTCTCGAAAAATCTTCTAGAGAAAAAAAACTCAAGGCTTTGGTATATTATATGCTTCGAGTCATTTCTTTCCAATTCCTCACAAAGTGAGAAACCCTCAATGACTGAAGGGAAAACGTTGGAGCTTGACCTGGCCCATGAAGGATTAGAAGGATTAAAGATATTAGATCTTACCCTGACACTATTATGGATTATGTCTTCAAGCCCTCTTGACTGCTGAGCACAATAAACCTACGACCCCAGAGGAAGTGAGGGTCCTATGCTAACATGAAAAGAGGTAGCCAGGATCACATATGCATTATGGTAGCCAAGATCACATCCTCACAAAGGTCATTGTCTCCACCACAACACACTAGGTTTTTTGTTTCTTCAATGGTTAAGGATTTCTTTCCTTCTAGAACATCAAGAGTTGGTGCCTTTAAGATACCTTGATCCGAACACCTTTAAAATTTGGTGCTATAATATATCTGATTGACAAGTACCTTGATAATAGAGAGAAAGTCACATCGTAATCAATTCCCTCCACCTGAGAGAACCCTTTGGCCACAAATTTGGTCTTGTGTTTCTCCACACTCCCATCTGTTGCTTACTTTACCTTATAAAGCCATCTGGAACTCACCACTAACTTGTCTGTTGGTCTTGGGACCACTTCGCAAACACAATTTCTGATAATGGAGTCATACTCCTCAACCATGGCATCAACCCATACTGGTTGCTGCACTTCTTCCTCAAATGAGGATGGCTCTACCTCTACACTCTCTCTCATCAGAGCCATGTAGCCAGTGTACTGATTTGGTGACCTTCTCTGCTTGCACTGTGATGTAGGTGCTCCCACATTCTCTCTAGCATCATGCATCAATCTTCCAGCTTCTCTGGTACACTTCCTTCCATCTATGGAAGTCTCTGCATGAGTTGGTGCTTCTACTCTCTGCTCATCTGCATGTGGCTGCTCCACATCATCTTGAGGTTCCTCCTTTGGAGCTAAAAGCTCTTAATATGCATGTAACTGAAGCTCCCTCTCAAGGGAACATCTCATGGCCTTCTCTTCATCGAACTTCACGTCTCTATGAACCACTATCATTCTGTTGGATGACAGGTGCATCTGATAGTTGTGAGGTGTATCAGTGTACCCAAAAAATATGGCCAACTCAGTTGTTGGCTATGGATTTTTCCATGCATCCTTGGTAACATGACAATACACTGATGAACCAAAGATCCTAAAGTGTGCCACAACTGGTTTCTTAGCTAAAAAATATTCTTCTGGTGTACTCATCTCGAGAATTCTATGAGGACTTCTGTTCCACAAATAAACAACTGTGCTGCAAGCTTCAGCCCACAAATGCAACAATAACCCCTAATTATGTAACATCACTCGTGACGCTCCCAAAATACTTTTGTTCTTCCTTTCAGCCACCCCATTCTATTGTGGGTTATGAGATGATATTAATTCTCGTCGAATGCCTTCTTATGCACCAAAGTTCTCAAATTCATTTGACACATTCTCCACCATTATCGCTTCAGACAGCTTTGACTTTCCTACCAGTATCTTTCTCGACAAGTTCTTTAAATTCACAAAATTTAGCAAACGTCTCATCTTTATTCTTCATGAAGAAAATCCAACACCTACAAGAAAATTCATCAACAATTTTTACATAATACATGTGCTTGGTCATGGATGTTGTTGAGAACGATCCACACACATTTGAGTGAACTCAATCAAGGATTTCTTTCACTTGACTGCCTTTATCATGAAAGGAAGCTTTGGTGTACTTCCCCAATGTACACCCTTTGCATGTGTCTCTCTATTCTAGTTTACTATAAAACCCTTCCCACACAACTACCAAAGTAACCGGGAAACCGTGGTAAACATGTGACAAGACGTTACTATGATATGATTTGACCTCCTAAGTGACCTTAAGGAAGTGGAACCGAAGGAAAAACACCACACCAGACCTTCTTCACCTACTACAAGACTCCCATAATGCAGCCCATTCATTCCCCTGACTAGCCCCTGGGTCCCACTGATATTTTAGACCACTAAACCCTGGGATGCTCCCTTGATATTGACAAGGGTGTGTCTGAAAACCTTTGGACGCATGCACAACATGGGTATGCATGCACCCGGGGACTTTCCTCCTCAGACCTGTTTCAGCAACTCTGAGATTTGTGCCATTTTTTAAGCCCAAAATCCAGGTCACTGCCCAAAAACCCTTGTAGATTTCAAAATCCATAAATTAGATGATGAAAATACTTATAAATAAAAAACTGATTCCAAGATTAGGTCTGACCATCCCCAATCGGGACTGACATTCTGTCAAACACTTTGCATCAATGCAATTTACATGAAATGAAAACAAGATAGAGCATAAATGACTGATAACTCATATGAGACTTTACAAGAAGGATCACCACCCTCTTCCTTTAACTGTTTTGACACCAATTAGGCCTTGCATCCATTATCCTTTTAGTTACAAGTAAATAAAAGAAATAGCAATGACAATAACCAATCATATAACCATGTAAATAAAAATGGGATAACAACTATTAAAGCCACATATTAACAAGTATAAAAGAAAGAAAACATATATTTTATTAAACATAGGCAAACTCGACCAAGTTCAGGACTTCCACATACCACTTGGCCATAGACATTGTTGAACCAAATTTGTCTTTCACCCAGTCACCCCCTGCCATATTCCAAACATGAATGTGGGATCTCATGGATAAAACAATCTAAAAAAAGTCAAGGGAATCCAAAGGTTAAACCACCTCCACCCTCACCAAACAGTGATCTCACCAAAATTGACACCGAGATCACAAAACCAAATTGAGCTAGGAATGCATCTTGACTGCATCACTATCCTTGAGGAATTTTATATCTCCTTGTCTCTCAGGCTTTACTGTATTCCACACCATATCATTAGGCCCTAAACCGAGAATCCATCCTCAGGCTTTACCGTGTATCCCACCAAAACCGGTTAAGGGATTCCTAGGGCTTTTGGAATTTTCCTGAGACCAGGTCTGCCATGGATTTTGAAACCATCTGACAATTCCAAAGCTCAAAACCAAGAAAAGAATCCCATAACACCATGGCTATCCAAAAAAATGAACGGCAGGGTCGAAAACCACTGTCATAACGCAGAAAAACCATGCCATCGATAATAAGAGAACCATATACCAACATGCAAAGCCATGCATGTGAAAACCAGCTAGGAAATCACACATGCAATATGTTACTTGCAAGTATTCCTACTGAAGTTGCGTGATCCTTCTCTTCCTTGATTGATCTTTTACTTCCTTTCCTTTCCATTTCCTTCCTTTGCTTTATTTTCCCTTCCTTGCTCCAAAGCTAGAAAACTCTAAGTTTCCAAGAGTGAGAGAGAGAGAAAATAATGAGAGAGCTCCAAAACTGAAATCACAAAAGGTTACAAATTGATCCTCATAAGCGTTTTTATCAATGAGGCCTCTAGTTTCTTCATTTTCCATTATTTTCCTTCAATTTTATCCTCACATGCAACCTGTGACCTTTCACCTTCCTTTTCTCCTAATTTCCCTTATTTTCATAAATAAATGTGCCAAAAATATCTTTTTGCCTTTCTTAATGCCTTAGCTATTGCCTTTGCCAATTTACCCTAGCCATAAACACATTCAATGATTCCCACTAGGACATGTTTGCCCAACATTCAACTTAGAATACGTGTCCCTTAACTGTGGTCTTATTTTTCCTTTATTGACATTTATTACATGAACTTTTAACTAGTGGTTGTTACATGTACCCTTGGGAAGTTTTGTAGAAATTTGTTGCATGATCTTCAAAGATCTGTGGTGCAAGTGACCCAATATGCACCTTCTCTAATTTAGTTCTGAAAGCAGTGCAGTCTTCTACATCCAATTTATAGAGGTTCTTCACTTGAACCTCGAACCGCTTCACCTGTCCTAAGGCTATGTGATGAAGGAAGGCGTTTCCCTTGCTAAATATCACATCATAGCCAAAATTCTCCAACATGGAAACTGAAACCAAATTCTTCTTTAAACCCGGAACATACATGACATCATTTAATGTGAGAGGAGAACCAGAATCCCTCTAAAAGGTAAAAATATCGATGTTGGTCGCGCTATACCTCCTATCATCTCCCATATTGATTTGCATTTGGAGGTCCTTCTCCTCCATGTCACTAAAGAACTCTTTGTTGCCAATCATATGGAATGAGGATCCACTATCCAGGTACCACACACTACCCATTACTGATGTCACCATGCAAGCAATGAGGGTGAAATCTAGTTCGAATCGTGAATCAAGAGCTTCACCTGCTGCTCCTCCTGAGGGATTATTACAGGACTTCTTGTGTGGACACTTTGTGGCATAGTTTCCTAGCTTATGACAAAGAAAGAATTTAATATTTGACATGTCCTTCTTCTTGCCATCCTGACTGGAATCTGATTTGGAATGGGATGAATTCCCCTTCTCTTTCTTCGCCTTTCTAGCTAAGGAACAATTCTCCTCATCATCATGCTTGGATGAGGATCCATCCATGGTGTTCCACCGAATATCTTCTTGTACCAATTCAGACCACAATCACTCCCACTCTAGTAGCTTCTCCCTCCCATTAACTGAGTCTTGGTAGTTGTGCCAACTCTTGGGAAGTCCTAGAAGTTCTAAGCTCACCATATCATCCTCAACGACTATAACACTGACACTTCCAAGCTCATTCCAATACTGGGTGGACTTGGTCAAGTACTTTGGTATACTATCTCACTTCTTCACAAACAAGCTCCAGCCAATACTTAGCCAAATCTGCTTCCTACCAATCTCATATTTCCTTGGGTAGTTTCCTAGGGAATTAACCCGTATTTAATTGGGAAATTCCTCATCCATAACTGCACAATCCATTAATAGGCCTTCCTCTAATTTCAATAACCATTAGTTTAATTTAGATGATTTTACAACTTATAGTACATTGTTCCTGAACTTTAATTTCAACTAGATATTTCTTTGATCTAACATGCATGAGTTAAATATGAGTGGATCTTCAGTTTATTGGTTGAGCAGCGCTGGTTAAACCCCACTACAGGATCTCCCACTAATTCCTCCATCAATTGGAACTAGTTTACCTGATTTTAACTTAGTAAACTTGAATTAAAAAATTACAACTCAAAATAACTCAATGTGGGCCCCTAAAATTTAGGAACCACTCTACATAACTCTAGATAGACTCCCAACTCAAATTAAATGAGTCAACTAAGTAAAATTAACTTAGTTAACTAATACAAGTTTCTATGAGAATTATAATTACAGTTTTATTCCTAATTAAATTCAAGGACAAAATTAAATTAGGATTTTCTTGTTTCATTTTTCAACAATGCCCCCACACTAGTGGTGATTCAATTTCCACTTGTGGGTGGTGTGTGTGGCATCAAACAACCTTTTCATTTTCTTACTACTATGGTTCACGGTCTACACCTATCACCAACACTTAAATTATTTTTCGTTAAGTGTTTACTTTCTTTAATAATGCGGCGTAAATACATTAATTCAAGTTGAATTAACTTCATCAATATTTACTTCATAAACATGTGTGATATTGCAACAACTAGTAATAACAATAGTACACACATTCATGAAGGGAGGGGCAACATCCAATTAAGTCTGCCCAATCACTTATAAAATATTCTGCAAATTTATTTTACAGGTTTACAATGTTTTACAACTATGCGACAATTTGGCCTGACACACCAGTCTGTGTAGCCTACCGTGTAGGCCTGCCCACTTGTCTACACGTGTCACATAGCACTCTGCACTGCTCACCCGAATCCTGAACTAATCATGCAACCCATGCACAATTTTCATTCAAATTGCTGGGTCGTGCAGGCCACCTGGGTTGTGCGACCTACCCGGGTCGTGCAAACCACCCGGGTCATGGAGGAACTTCGTTTGAAAAACTCATGTCAAAATTTAATTAAGGGAACTTATTTCCAAACCCAAGTGCCGAAACTCATTTGACAACTCGTACCCAAACCTGTGTGTTGAAACTTGTTTCAAAATCTCATTTAAGATTTTCATTTAGAAAATTCGTTCAGCCCAAACTCATGTAGGAAATTTGTTCAGGACTTCGTTCCACCCGTCCATGTGGGAACATGCCCTGCCACACCCTCGCACACTCTGCAGTTCACCCGAATGACATAAATGCTTCAGACTCACTTTTCCTTCTAAAATTGGTTGAGATGATCCTTGAATGAGCATTTTCCCAATAAATTATCAAACGACTCGTCTTTTCATTTCACCCAGACTACACGATATATTTTCTACATCCGACCAACCCAAGTAACACGTTTCATTCGCCTTGTGTGACTCATTTGGTTGGATGCCCTCACATGCTTTCGCCCTCCGATGCCCTCGCACGACATTACCTATTCATTCGAGTGGACTCCCTTCGACGCCCTCACATGACTTTCCCCATCCGCATAGCCAATCACACTCGTCATCCGCATGCTCGTCTGCATGCCTTTAAATGAACTCGCCATCCACATGCCTTTAACTGACCTTGTCGACATGCGCCTTTAACAAAACTCGCCATCCTCATGCCTTTAACCAAAATTTTTATCATGTGCCTCAATTCGAGCATGAGTCTCCTTTAACTGAACACACACACCCATTGCTGCAATGTGCCTGCCACCACATCCACATGCCCATCACACAAATCGAGCGCACCTGTACCTGAATCATATGTTTTTTTACTCTAGCGCCCACCGGTCATCATCACGGGCACTCGATGAACTCGATGCCCTAACAAGGATGGTGTCTCTTGCGATGAACACACCAGTCATGTTGTTGCAGTGGCTGTGCACAGTTGCAACTTGAGTAGAGAGTTCTGTCTTGCAGTATTCTTTCTTTCTCAGTTAAGGGATTTGGAGAGTTTGAATGTCAACTCCAATTATTTTAAGGGCCAACCTATTCCCCACTAGCTAGGTGTGTTGAAGAAATTAACATACCTTAACCTCTTTAAAGCAAGATTTGAAGGCACCATTTCGCGGCAGCTGGGAAATCTCTCTAGGTTGCCAGTGCTCGATTTCTATTCCTCTTCTTTTACGTTGAAAACTCCCAAACACTCATGGTTTACAAATCTCACAACCTTGAAACACCTTTCCCTTCATAGAGTTGATCTCTCAACAATATCTTCTGCATGGGGACGGTTAGTAAGTCCCCTTTCTCAGCTCAGGAACCTTTCATTGTTGAACTATGGATAGATGGGTGCCATTCCCTCTTCCTTGAAAAACCTTACATCCCTAGAAATTATACATCTTTATAGTAACCCATTTCACACTGAATTCCCCAGTTGGTTAAGCAATATGACTAGTTTTATTTCCTTGCAGATGTGCAATTCAAGTCTTAGCGGATATTTACCGCTAGAACTCTCTCAGATGCCTTGCCTAAAAAAAATTTACTTAGAAAACAATTAGAATATCTAGCAATGTTTCTCAGATTTTTTAGGGCCAGTGGAAGACCCTGACCCATTCTATAGGAAATCTATTGTTCTTGGCTCAGCTAGATTTGAAACACAACAATTTGAAGGGAAAGATTCCATTTTCGTTAGGCCTTCTTTGCTTGCTTAATGTACTAGACATGGGATACAAAATTTTATGGGGATCAATCCCTATATCCATACAATGCTTGTTGAAACTGACCAATATTAGACTTTCTCACAATAGTTTGAATCGACCAATATCAGAGTCACAATTTCACAATGTGGAAAATCTAAAATATCTTTACCTGTACAAGAACAAATTGTCCTTCAATATCACCTCCAAGTGGAACCCACCATTTTTGTTAGATGTGTTGAGATTATCTTATTTTGAAGTACATAGATTTCCTCTTTTCATGAGTGCTCAAAATTCTATGACGACATTGGCTCTCTCTAATAATTCCCTCAAGGGACAAATATCTTCATGGTTATGGAATCTTCCCATGCTTGAGGAAATAAACCTTTCACATAATTAGTTGGAAGGGCCAATACCACCTCCATTGTATAACTCGTTGACTTCATTGTTTGAGGAGGAGCTACAAGGTAATCAATTGAATGGCATCCTTCCCCATCTATCAAGTTATGTCGTTGTCTTTCCTTGGGAACTTGACCTGTCAATTAATAGCATTACTGGTTCAGTCCCTTAGGAAGTATTTACAATATTACATGCTTCAAATATCTTATCTTTAGCATCGAATAAGTTAGAAATTATTGTTTTCATTTGTGAGAAAACAAAGCATCTAGAAGCTCTGGATCTTTTGGACAACCTGTTATCAAGAAAACTAGCACCCAAATATTGTTATCTGGAAAGCTACCATCCCATTTAGGTGACTACTCTTTTCTCAAGGTATTGAATCTAGCACACAATAAATTCCATGGACAAATACTGATGGAACTGGAAAAATTGAAGAAAATTTAGGCACTACACATCAATAGTAACAGGTTAAGTGGAAATATTCCAGAGTCTCTACAAAATTGTAAAAATTAGTAAGTTTGGATTTGAGTAGAAATAGTGTCTCAGGAAAAGTGTTCGGATGGATTTTGTGGGTTCTAGTTCCTAGAATTCATCTCTATCATTTGCCCACATTAAAGGGTGATTTCTATTCAACCTTATTTTCTAGTGAATTTCTCTTTTCTTGGCATTTATCTCTATGGTATTTTAATTTTCATCTATTTTCAAATTTCACCAGGTGGCCCTTTCATTTTGATAAGCCCAAAAAATGAGTATCCAATTTTATTTGGGTTTCGATGTGTTCGCCTTTTAAATTTCGGTTTCAATAATTTCTATGATATTGTGCTTTGGTAGTATTATTGTTTTGTTTATGGAGTTGTATTTTATTTTTGTTGGTTGTAGGTTTGAACTTGGTTAAAGTGGCTTGATTTTGACGATGTTATATTCAAACATATTTATTCTTGAATTGTAAAGAACGAAATTTATAGGGCAGCACAAAAATCCATCAAGCTCTTCTGAAAAGCCTATGTAATTCAATAAAACCCCTCTTCTCAATGACTTCCAAAGTGCATAAAAATTAACAACATTGTACCTTACAAAATGAAGCAATAATGGGTATCTTAATTTAACATAAGAAAAGAATAGACTCTCTAGAAGTAGAATATAGAATGCTAAAAAATATAGTCATGAAGGTTAGTAATGGTCCACATTACATAGCTTCAAATCATAAAATATCAATTAACTCACTTTAAGAAGATTTTAAGGAAAATGAAACAATGCACCAACTAAAAAATGATATAGACACAGAATGACATAGCTCTCATAACTCTCCTCCGTTGAATGAAGGCTGATAGGAAACTATCAAGGTTTGGAGGAAGCTATAAGTGTTTGGCATTATGTGTTAATTTCTATTTTTCTTAAAGTAAACTAGAATATGTGTTTTTCCAAGAAGTGTACCATCACAGACACTTCGGATGTAGTATCTAGAGATCCTTTAAAACTTTTCTATGTGGATGGTGAAAACTCTCAAATTTATAGACTTTCTTTTTAGCTATGCTTCAATGCTTTTTAATATAATATTTATCTATTTTAATTTAAAATTGTTGGTAATTTGTATCTCATACACCTACCTTATAATGTTGTAGTGGAGAAAAAAATAATCGAAGAATATTCCAATGTTATAGTGAAGTAGAGAATAATGTAGTGTTATACCAGAAAAGAAAGGAAGAAGCTATCAGTGGTTTTGAGTTATTGAGCTAGTAAAAATTAAAAACACAAATGTTTTATAGTTTTAGTTATGTCTATTTATTTAGTTCTAGGAGGAAGAAAACATAAGAGTTAATTTTGATTTTTATATTATGAAAATTTTCCCAAATATTATCAAAGTATATAGTAATATGTATTGTAACCATTTAATTGTTAAATAACATATTGAATGAGCTTTTAAAAATGGAGTTTTCTTTAGTTTAAAAGTTTTTTCTACACTATTATATTTATATAATATGTTTATAACTAATTTATTTTTGATGTTTTACATCTTTTCATAAATCAATATAAAAAAGATGTTCTATATTTTTATATGTTAATTTTTTTAATACAAATATAAAAAAATAAATAAAAACCAATTATAACATATACAATAACTAAAATACAAATCGGTCTTTACAATATATTTTTTTCGAAGGGGCGATTTCTCAGTGGTCCTGTGGCTAGTTAGAATGTCGAAGCCACATGGGATGGTGTGACATCCTGTCCACAGTCCAAAGATTCTCTGTCAACCTTCTCTATTTGCCTCGCTCATGATTTTGTAATTTAGGATTTGGTCTTTGGAGGAGGGATTCTCGGAGCTTAGAGGGGGAATATGGAAGAATGCTACAGAAATGTTGAAGCCTTTGTCGAGCTCAATCTTGACCCACATGATATTTTGGCGGTGTGGCGCTTGGAGCCCACTCAGCAGAACCTAGAAAAGGTAGTTTTGCCAACTGGATTGAGGCCTTGAATTTCTGGATGTGGCATCAACTTTGATGGTGTTGGATAGGGATGAGGGCTTCTCAGTGGCGCGAGAGGTGGAACCTAACTTTGACAATATTGGGGAGCAACTTCTGAGGGATGAAAGTTCTTTTGGTTTTCTGAAACAGTGCAGAGAGATGAATTCTCTTTGTTTTGTTTAGAGCAAGGTATCTTAAAGCCACCAACTTTTTATTCTCTAGAAGGAAAGAAATCCTTAACTGTCACAGAAACAGAAAACCTTGTTTGTTTTGGTGGATACAACAACCTCAGTGCAAATGTTATCCTGGCTACTGCTTTTCATGTTATCTCAAAACCCTCATTTTCTCTAGGTTCGGAGGTTCGGTGTTCTCAGCAGTCAAGAGGTCTCAAAGACATAATCCATAGCCATGTCAGGGTAAGATATAATACATTCAATCCCTTTTCTCCTTCATGTATAGGGTCAATATCCAATGTTTTATCTTCAGACATTGAGGATTTTTCACTTTGTGAGGAAATGGAAAGAAATAACTCAAGGCAGCTAATCTCCCAGGCCTTGAGATGTTTTTTCTTCTAGATTTTTTGAGAGGGCAGTTTCAGTTGTATGTGGCTGGGAAATTCAAGATGGTCAAGGAAAAATCAATTTTGGCCTCAGGGAGGAGGCTCTACTAAGAGGGTCGGTAGGAAATCCATCGCGTTTTGGGTTAAGGTATGTCTCGAAAAAAATATTTAGAGAAATTGAGAGGGGGGAATTTGCCTATTTGTGAGGTGTTGAGGGAGGACATCTCAAAACAGCATAAAAAAAGAGAGGATTGTTTTCGTTAGAAGGTTTCGTAGAGGAAGGGTTGGTTGATCCTTGAAATATCAATTCGTGGAGGTTAGAATATCCATATATGGACCATGCAGGGTGCAAGCCTTGTTGACAGGTGGTCGATAGGGCCATTGGAACTAAGGAAGGGGAAGGTATTAAGGAGGGAGTGAAACGGAAAAAAAGAAGGAAGTTCATATGGACCAAGTCGGATGACAAGAACCTAGCGTTAGGGGTAGATATACAACTAGATTCATCCATGGAGGTGGAAGAGCACATTCTGCTTTGGAGGGCAATGAGAAGAAACTTTAAAGCAAAAGAAATAGATGGGTGGATATAGGCTTCATGGGTCGATACTCCAGGGAGAGCAGCCGAGGTAATTATCCTTGCAAGGGGTTGGTTCATGTTGTAATTTGGGTCAGCAGAAGCAGTTATTTGGGGATTGGCATGGAACTAGAGTGTAGATTCATACCCAGTCCTATTAAAAATACGGAACCCTCTCTTTGACGTGAGCAGGGAGCATGTGAAAGAGGTACCCGTTTGGGTAAGATTACCAACTCTTTCCCCTTAGCTATAGACAAAATATGTGTTTCAACCGATTGAGAATAAATTGGGGGTTTCCTGGAGGTGGATATGTCTTTTAAGACATCCATAACTATAACTATTGCTAGGATCCTTGTCAAATTAGATCTCAAAGAGGGGTTTTCGCCCGAGATTATGCTAAATTTCAAAGGATGCAGTTATAGCCAACAATTTGACTACAAGGATTTACCCTTATATTGCTGTTGACGTCTTACTTAGGGACATTTGGTTTGATATTTCCCTCTAGTTTCTATGGGAATCAATAAATCAAGCTCTCAGTTTGAGAGAAAACACAAAAGTAGTCAGTAGTCAAGATCCCAAGAGATTTGTCAAGAGGCCCCCACTTAGGATGAATTTGAGGAATCTGGGGCTCAACAGGGAGAAAAGATGGTGTTGGGAAGTGGTTCAGGGGTACTAGGCAAATCACATAACCAGTAGACTTTGTGTGAGTCAACCACACGTGAGGAAAAATCCTCTCCTCCTTTTGGTATTCCTGAACCTTTCTCTCCCTATTCAAATTATTGTTTGAATGTCAATCCTCCTATGGTCGTGGTGCTTGGTCCTTCTAGGGTTTTTGTTACATCCACTTGTATATTATCCTCAATGGTTTTGTCTCTTAGGCTTATTGATGAAATTATCATATTTTCCTCATCGACTCCTACCCCCTCAACCTTCGCGACTGTGTCGGGTCCTACCCTTATTATGGACCCTCCCTATAATATAAGCCACATGGTTCCAAAAGAGGGCCCATCTACTTGTATGGGAGGCTTGGGCCCTCTCCCAACCATTCTAGGCAATGGGAAATCCAAAGGTAGAAAATCACATCTCTCCAAGGCACAAATGAAAGCTCAATTAGATTATGTTGAAGCAAAACATAAATCCCTCGAAGGGGTCCTTAGAGCAATGTAGACCCTAGCCCGAGTTTCCTCATGATTTCTCTCTCTCTTAATTGCATGGGTTTTGTTAGTTCCCGAGTAAAACTAGCATTGAAAAGGTTTATTTCATCCTTGGGGCCTGATATCATCATGCTTCAGGAAACTATAGGGCAGGGTGACCAAAAATTGAAGCTTTAGTTAAGATGTTCCCAAGCTGGTTCTTTTTCTCTCTATATGTGAGAGGTCGATCTGTGGGATTAGCTATGGGACTAAATATGAAATCTATCAAAATCCCAAGCACTTTGGGCTCATAGAATATCCTGGGGATAAACATCTTTTCAACTGACCTGAATATGGACTTGAGAGTAATGAACATTTACGGTTGATTATAACATTTTGTGGTCATCTTTGAACCATTATTAGGGACCAATTCCACCAACAAAATACTTCAACTTCTAGCCATGTTTGGAACTAATCTAGTAACTACTTCAAGCTTTAGTTCTAGAGTCATTGGTTAACCTTAAACCTCCACACGTAGAGAACTCAATTTTTTCCACCTCATTTGGTTTGTGGTTTTGTAGTCTTCCATAAAAAACCTTCTACTCAATTTGGTTTGTGTCCTTCCTTAAACCACCATTTTAGAGAGCATATTCAAACATATTTTCACTTTATCTCTCTTCTTGGACTCATATATACCCATTCACATTAGGAGGGGGAATTTTGGAAAGTGGAATTCACCCATGTATAACAATCATTTATTAACACATGTTGCAATAAAATATAGATCAAACCTCAAGTGAAATGAAGGGATATGAAAGAATATGGGATCATTCCTACACGGTAGAATTAATCTCCATCCTATCAATCAAACCCTTCATTGGAGTGTTTTTTTGGTGAGGTGGGATAACGAAGTAGTTAACACATGTTGGAAAGTGGAATTCACCCATGTATACCAATCATTTATTAACACATGTTGCAGTAAAATATAGATCAAACCTCAAGTGAAATGAAGGGATATGAAAGAATACAATCCCATCATTCCTACACGGCAGAATTAATCTCCATCCTATCAATCAAATCCTTCATTGGAGTGTTTTGTTGGTGAGGTGGGATAATGAAGTAGTTAATGGAGGTGTTTTGTAGAGGTTTCTAAAACATCATCAATTATCTTGGAACTAACATGGTAAGACCTTTTTTTAATATTTTATTATTTAAATTTGATCTAAACTTAATCAATATATGCCAAGTACTTGTAGTGGATAATAATCAGTGTGCATTGGTTCTTTGATTTTTCTTGGGCTCTAGTTCCTAGAATTCATCCATGTAATTCCCCTTGCATTAAAGGTTGATTTCTATGCAACATTCTTTTCTAGTGAATTTCTCCTTGCTTGGAATTTATCTCTCTAGTATTTTAAGTTTCATTTATTTTCAAATTTGACCTTGTGGTTCTTTGATTTCTAGAAATACAAGAAATGAGTTTCCATGTTTATTTAGTGCTATATGTGTTTTCCTTTTAAATTTTGGTTTTAGGAATTTCGAGCAGTAAGTAATGTTTCTTAGTTTATGGAGTTTGGCTCTTTTTTCTTTTTGGGTTGTAAGTACTTCATGTTGATTATATTATATTCAAACATCTCTATTCTTAGCATATAAAAAATAGATTTTATAGGGAAGCACAATAGATCTGCCAAGCCCTTCACTAGCATTAAAAAACTTTCTTCTAAATGACTTTCAAGATACATGTAAATGAATGTTATGCCTCATAAAATTAAAAAATAATGGGTTTCTTAGTTCAACATAAGCAAAAAATTAAAATATTTAGCAATAGAATGGAACATGTTATGAAATATGGTTATCAAACTCAATAACAGTTCACATTTCATAGCTTCAAACCATAGAATAATAGTTAAAAGGAAAAGCAGAAAATGCATAAAAATTGTATAGACATTGAATAACATAACTCATTTTTTGAATTTTTTTTGAAAAGAAACTATCAAACACAATGGAAGCTATTAGTAATTATGTTTTTTTATTAATTTTTATGTTTCGTATATTAAACTTATATATATATATATATATATATATATATATATATACTATGCCTTCAAGGACAATTAGGATGTAATAAATCAAAATCCTTGGAAACTTTTCTCAATAGATTATGAAAACTCTCAAATTTATATAAAATTTCATATTAATATTTTTTATGCTTATTTTAGCTATGCTGCAATGTGTTTTACTATAATATTTATCAATTTCTATTAAAACATGTTTATACAGGTATGGCTACATCCACCTTGCAATTATGCATTAGAAGATAGGGTGGAACATAGGGAAATTATAGTGATATAGTGGAGTAAAGAATATTGCAATGTTATAGTGGAATAAACAATAATGTAATATTATGGTAGACTAGAGAATAGTATACATGGCCAAGGATTAATTTTTTGGTGATCTCAAGTAAGTAGAAATGTAGAAATGAAAAAAAACATAAATGAATTATGGTTTTATTTATTTTTAGAGTTATTTAATGTTAAGTTGATTTTAGAAACAAAATGAATTATATTTTGTTTTTATTTTACTAAAATTAATTGCTCCTAAAATTATATTACTATTACACAATCTTGTTAAAGTATAGAGTACTTTATATTGTAATCATTTAGTTATTAAATAATACATTAAGTGCAAAATTATTTAGTTGAATAATACATCGTGTGATTTTTGAAATGTGAAATTTTTTTCTTATAAAAGATTTTCCCTAAAATATCATGTTACTAGTAATTTCATGTATATTTAATGTATTTGGTTTTTAATTTTATACTTTTTATAAATTAATATGAAAAACATATTCCTCCATTTTATTTTATTTTTATATTTTTTAAATATACATTGTAAAAAAAATATAAATAAACTTAATCTTTTTATAAGACAATTTTATTCTAACTAAATGAAAGTAGAATCTAATTTTTTAAATTATAATTCATATCCAATTTTATAAAATAATAAAGTTACATTTTTGAGTAATGGAAACTAAATAGTTAAAAAATGATTCAAAACTAAACAGTCATTGATGGATCTTGGGAAATATCGTGTATTGAATGATAGTTGAAATATCATTCATGTGTTTGTAATTATTTTGTTTTAGATTTTTATATAAAATATTAAAAAATATATTTCATATTTTTATTTTTCGGATGTTAAATTTTTTTAAATTATATATATATATATATATATATATATATAAACAATATTTCTATTTTTCAGATTTTAAATTTTTAAAATTACATATTTAAAAAAAATCTTATTATAATAATAAACATATTTTTACGTTTCAGATTTTTTTTTAATACATATTATAAAAACAAATTATTTTTATAATAATAATATTCCAGAAAAACTAAGTAATGATTTTGAGTTAAATAATGAAATTAAAATCTAAAATTTTAATTATAAATCATACAAAATTTTAAATCACATCCAACTTCGTAAAAAAAATATATTTATAATAATGGACATAATTTTATTCTTAAGATTTTTTTGTTTTTTTAAATTATGTATTATAAAAAAATTATTATTATAAGATTTTATTTTTTTTAAATTATATATTATAAAAAAAATTATTTTAATAATAATAATAGAAAAAAAAAAATCCTTCAATCCTAAATATAAATCACGTCCAACTTTATAAAGTAATAATAAAGTTTCACTTTTGATTGATGGTAACTAAATAGTTAGAATTCGAATCAATGATGGATCGTTGGAAATATCATCCTCTTTTATAATTTATACTCTCCATTTACTTCTCATAAATAAGTGGTTTCGATTTTGTTTCTAATAAAATAAATTTATTATTTACCCATTACATTATCTTTGAAGAGAGTTGGTCTTTTAGTGAAAAACGAAAGGGTTCGCTTTTAATTAGTGCTCTTAAACCAGATAATTCATTACAGGATCATAGAAATTAAACATAACCATTTGAAGGGAAAGATTCCATTTTTCGACCTAAAAATACTTTCAAATGGACTTCTTAAAAAAACATTATAAAAAATATCGCTATCAAACATTATTTCACTCATTTCTCAACTTCCTAATACATGTCCACCAACTCCAATCTTCCTTAGCCACTATGCAAACTAGGCTCTTCACACATAGATCGACAACATTTCTCTTGCAATAACATTGTGTCACGCTCAACTCCACACACAAACTTCGCTCCACACACAGACTTCGCTTCACATGAACACACTACTCAAACCCAAATCGAAGACGGCTTTCAAAAAATTGGCACTCCACTACACATGCACTAGTCACAGGCTGCAGCTTGATGCTCAGCAAATCAACTCACACGGTCAGCTCTCCAGCGCGAACTTGGCATTACACACACATCCTTCATCAAGTTCATGCACTTTAATAGAAATCACTTGGGGTACCCAAATTTCTCGGTTCTCAGGCCGAATTCGTCCACATTTCATGAACTCTCACTTCCTTGCAGTCGCTCCATAGGATTTCAATACACATCCACACAATGTAGACTCGCATTCATTCAAAGGATTTCAATACTGATTTGTTTTTCAATAGAGGATATATCCACACGACCAACAAACATAAACAATGGCCCAATATAATTCCTTAAAACTTTATTTTAAAACAAAGACTTCAAACACACTTTCCCTGACTTTAGAAACAAAGGTTCTCTCCGGGCTTGGCTCCTTCGACGATGTGTGGAACCCATACTCTTCATCCATTCCGGTGATTCACCATTTATACTTTCCACACTGCTCAACTTAACGGCAACCACAATAGTGGTCACTTTACACTACTTAAGAACAACAATCAGCAATTGCAAATTGCTCCACAAGACAAACTCCACTGCGTTGCAATCTTTCTATCACAACCTCTACTAGGCACAAACCCACATAGTCAACACCGTCAAGCGTCGAATACTCCAACACTAGCTTTGATCTATGGCTTCACACTCAGCCTTCACATGCACAGGAGGTCAACAGGTTGGTTGGAAACTGCACTCTTTCACACTCTTGAATTTGTGGCTCTATAGTGCCTCACAATAGTTTAACAAAGATGATACCACACTCCACAATCTTTCTCTGGTCAACGCTCAGCTTAATATGCCAACAACACTCACAAAGAGCTTCACACCAAATTTCAAAGCTACACACGCTAATAAATACTCCACACTCCTTTCACCGAGCCCTCACGTCTCTGGACTCACACGTTCATAGCTCTGGCTCTTAGTCAAACAACAACCCCAATCGAAACCCTCGGTTCCAATACCGTGACAGACACTATGAAGACTGTATCAAAGAGTTTGTCGATTGCATTACAAAACACATAAATACCGGTAAATCTACAGAAGTTTTACGGATGGTCACTAACTTGCTATCAAATTTCGCCCGTTGGGAATTGGATAATCCAACACTCTCCATTAATAGCAGTGTAGAAGGATAATTCAACGCTCCCCGTGCGTTTCGTGGCATGTGCTTAATTCTAGCGATGTGTTTGTTTACTAACACCTGCGGGTTTTGGTGTAACGGAAATCATGACTCCAATAAGTGGTATCAGAGCCAAATGTCTCAAGTTCGAAACACACCTGGCTCGCGTTGGGGGGGAGATTGTTGGGAATTGGATAATCCAACGCTTTCCATTAATGGCAGTGTAGAAGGATAATTCAACGCTCCCCGTGTGTTTCGTGGCATGTGCTTAACACTAGCGATGTGTCTGTTTACTAACACCTGCGGGTTTTTGTGTAATGACAATTGTGACTCCAACACCGCTGACTATCACCAACTCTCTGCTAACTATCACCATCATATCAGAGCTAGGTTCGAATATCCACTGTGTAAGTCACTTAGTGCCTTATTACGTCTGGAACTGTTGAAAGATCTGTCCAGGAAATAGCTAAGGAACGCTGGAACTAAAAGGTCGTGGATCTATGTTGAAACGTGTTGTTGGAGTTTGAAACATGCAGATCCGTGGAGTTTGGAGTTGAAACGTGGTGTTCGTAAGTTTTTTTTCACATCAAGCTTGCACGTATATGTCAAGTTTTTTCTCAAACCAACATATGTATGTGTGAAATGTGAAAAGGTTAAAACATTATATATGTTTTTATATTTATTATGAAACATATATAATTATATGTTGGAATTTTGAAAAGTATATTTTAAAAGGAGCATGAATTTTGAAAAGGGTATTTTAAAAGGAGGAATGTTATTATTACTAAATTTTAAAGAGTAATAATTAAAGTTTTATTTTTAAGTGGAGTTTTTGTGTTTTGGGGTGTGAATTTGATTGAAAATGGAGACAGCAGTTACAAATATGGAGAAGTTGAGCGGGGCTAATTTTGCCCTATGGAAATCACAGATGGAGGATATACTGATTTTAAAGGATCAGTATTTGTCGATTGAAGGCACAACAAAGGAACCGTCATCGATGACAAATGAAGAGTGGAATAAGCTAGATAGAAAGGCGATTGCAACAATCCGCCAATATTTAGCAAAGAATGTTTATTTCAATGTGTCTGGAGAAAATACAGCTAAAGGATTATGGAAGAAGCTCCATGATCTATATGAGAAGAACATGGCATAAAACAAAGTGTTCTTGATGAAGAAGCTTTATAATCTCAAAATGAAGGAGGGTGCTTCAGTTGCTGAGCACTTGAATGCATTTAATATTATTACTAATCAACTTGCATCTGTTAAAATCATTTTAGAAGATGAAATTAGAGCCATATTGTTGATGTGTTCTATGTCAGACAGTTGAGAAAATTTAATTGTAGCTATGAACACTTCAGCAACTACAGGGACCCTGAAGTTTGATGATGTGAGCAATAGTTTAATGAATGAGGAGCTGCGACGCAAGTCAATTGCGGAAAACCAGGGAGGAGAGGTTCTAGTTCTAGCTAATCGTGGTAGGAGAATGGATCAAGGCCAGCAAGGGCAATCAAGATCGAGAGGCCGATCAAAATCAAGGAGAGGCAGAATCATCTGATTTCATTGTGGCAAACCCGGGCACATGAAGAAAGAATGTCGATTTTGGAAGAAAGGACAAAAGGATCAGAGACCGTCTATTACAAATCACAAGAGATCTAGCACAAATGAAGGTGAGACTACTGCTGTAGCCACAGATGGTGATGTGTTGTTTACTATTTCAGTAGACGATGCATGTGTATATACATCTAGCAGTAGCTTTGACTGGATCCTTGACTCTGTGGCATCTCACCATGTAACCCCATGCAAAGATAGTTTTGTTTCATATAATCCTAGTGATTATGGTAGAGTGCATTTGGGAAATAATTATTTTTCCAGTATTGTTGGAGTGGGAGATGTCCAGATCAAGATGAAAGATGGACAAGATATATTGTTGAAACACGTCAGGCATGTACAAGAAATGCGCATGATTTTAATCTGTATGGGACAGCTGGATGATGAAGGCTATTCCACAAGCTTTGGAAAAGGAGATTGGAAAATTAGCAAAGGAGCATTGGTCGTGGCCAAAGGACCCAAGACATGAACATTATATACATTGAAGAAACTAATAGGAAAATCAGATTTGGTTGTTGTCACAAAAGAAGGAAATTCAGCAGATCTGTGGCATAAGCATTTGGGTCACATGAGCGAGAAGGGTTTAAAAATCCTTGTTGGTAAAAATTTATTGCCAAGTTTGAAATCCTACAATCTTGATCTTTGTGAGCATTGTATATATGGTAAAAGAAGGGTTTCATTCCTTAGAGGTGGCCATGACAGAAAGAAAAATGTGTTAGAATTGGTACACTCAGATGTGTTTGGGCCTGTTAACATCAAATCATTAGGAGGAGCATCATATTTTGTAACATTTATAGATGATGCATCCAGGAAGGTTTGGGCATATCCTATGAAAAATAAAAGTGAAGTGTTTGGAATATTTCAAAAATTCCATGTTGCTATTGAAAGAGAGACTAACAAATTGTTGAAGTGTTTAAGAACAGATAATGGTGGAGAATATTGCTCAAATGCATTTAAGGAATATTGTAACAGGTTTGGCATAAAGCATGAGAAGACTGTGCCTGGTACTCCTCAATAGAATGGTGTCGTAGAAAGGATGAATCACACCATTATGGAAAAGGTGCGAAGTATGTTGTCCAATTCTGGTTTGGAGAAGAATTTTTGGGCTGAAGCAGTCAGGACCGCTTGCTACCTCATAAATAGATCTCCAACTACAGCCTTGGATGGCGGTATCCCTAAAGAATTTTGGACTAGTAAGAATTTGAATTATTCTCACTTGAAAATATTTGGATGTGAAGCATTCGTACATATTCCCAAATAAAATAGAACTAATCTAGATGAAAAATCTATGAAATTCATATTTCTGGGATATGCGGAAGAAGATTTTGGTTATTGTCTATGGGATCCACTCAAACATAAAATTATTAGAAGTAGGGATGTTATATTTAATGAGTTAGAAATGTTCAAGAGGATTGTAGGTGAGTTGGAGGTCAAGAAGGTTATTGATAAGTTTGAAGAGCAGCAGGAAAAATACCACCAATACAAGAAAATGAACAAATTCAGGAGCATGAAGAACAACAAGTGGAAAATGATGAACAACAAGAAGAAGGAATCTTGCAGGAACCTTTACAGGAGATTCAATCTGATAATGCACAACCACAGTTGGTTCGCAGATCTTCTAGGCCTCATAAGCCTTCACAAAGGTATCCTCCTTCAAAATATATTTTGTTGACTGATGAGGGTGAACCTAATTGTTTTTAAGAAGCTTGTAAAGTCAAGCACAGTAAAGAATAGAAGAAAGCAATGGAAGAAGAAGTGAACTCTTTGTAGGAAAATAAAACTTGGGAGTTGGTAAACCTCCCAAAAGGTAGAAAGGCTCTACAAAACAAATGGGTGTACAGGATTAAGCATGAAGGTGATGAAAAAAAGGAGAGGTATAAAGCAAGGTTGGTGGTGAAAGGTTTTGCCCAAAAAGAAGGTATTGACTTCAATGAAATTTTCTCACCTGTTGTTAAAATGTCATTCTTGGTCTAGTTGCTGTTTTAGACCTAGAATGTGAATAGTTAGATGTAAAAACTGCATTCCTTCATGGTGAATTGGAGGAAGAAATTTATATGGAGCAACCATAAGGCTTCATAGAAAAAGACAAAGGCGACCTTGTTTGTAGGTTGAAAAAGAGTCTCTATGGGTTGAAACAGGCACCTCGACAATGGTACAAGAAATTTGATTCATTCATGTTGGAACATGGTTTTCAGAGGTTGGAAGCTGACCATTGTTTCTATAACAAGAGGTATGATCAAGCAAAGTATATCATATTATTGTTATATGTGGATGACATGTTGATTGTTGGGCATGATAAGAATAAGATTAATAGGTTGAAGATCTATTTGGGTAGCAAATTTGCAATGAAGGATTTCGGACCAGCACAACAGATATTGGGCATGTGGATTATGCGTGACAGGAAAAACAAAAGGTTGTGGCTGTCACAAGAAAAATATATCAAGAAGGTGCTTGACAGGTTTAATATGAAGGATGCCAAGCCAGTTGGTACACCCCTTGCAGCCCACTTCAAGCTGAATACTGAATTATGTCCTAGTAATGACAAAGAGAAAGAAGAAATGAGCAATATTCCTTATGCTTCAGCAGTTGGTAGTTTGATGTATGCCATGGTATGCACACGACCAGACATTGCATATTCAGTGGGAGTAGTGAGTAGGTTCCTTGCCAATCCAGGCAAACAACATTGGCAAGCAATAAAATGGATTTTAAGGTATCTCAAGGGTACTAGTCATTATTGTTTATGTTTTGGTCATGATATAACTGTGCTTGAAGGATTTACAGATGCAGATATGGCTGGAGATATGGACACCAGAAAGTCCACCACAGGTTATTTGTATACATTTGCGAGTGCAGCAGTCTCTTGGGTGTCAGGCTACAAAGAATAGTAGCCCTCTCTACAACAGAAGCATAGTACATAGCTGCAACAGAAGCTTGTAAAAAGATGTTGTGGATGCAGTGATTCCTAGGAGAGATAGGAATAAAGCAGGACAAGTATGTGTTATATTGTGATAGTCAGAGTGCCATTCACTTGGCGAAAAACCCAACATTTCATTCAAAAACCAAGCACATTGACTTAAAGTACCATTGGATCCAGCATGTGTTGGAAGAAAAACAATTATCCTTGGAAAAGATCCATATAGATAAGAACCCTGCTGATATGCTTACTAAGATTTTACTACGAAATAAACATGAGTTATGTAGAGTCATGGTAGGACTCATTGTGACTTGATGACTCTTATTTGGGTTCAAGTGGGAATGTTAAGTGTGAAGCCAAATTCATGCAGGATTCTGGATTTTTCTACACCGCTAATAGTTTCTAGAATCACATGTAAGGTTCTAGATCCTTTTACACCGCTAGCAGTTTCTAGAATCACATGCAGGATTCTAGATCCTTTTACACTGTCATTAGTTTCTAGATCTCCATTCAAGATTCTAGATCCTTCTTCAGCCTCTATAAATTTGTAATTTCTCTGGCCAAGGAAAGCAAGCAAGCCAAGGCCCAAGCATGTTATGTAATGCTAAGTAATTTCTGTTATCCGATGATTGTTTTATCTATTAGTTTTTTTTGACTGAGTAATCTTGTTGTTTCTCCATTTGTCTGTCTCTGTGAATTATTCTCTGCTATTTCCGTGTCTCTGTGAATTATTCTCTCCTATTACCATCTAAGTCTCTGAATCCAACACAAACGTGATTATTATTCTAATAGTGCATGCTATTACTTCAACTCACTTAACTAGCATCCAAAAATACCTTAAATGTTAGGCTTTCAAACATACAAGTAATTTCTACCATAAAGGGAATTTGAAAAAGTACTAAATGATAATGAAGAAGCTGTTACAAAACTATGGCACGTTGCTAACATGCCAGCCGCCACTATCCAACACTACTTCCATCCAAACCTAAATATGATTCACACAAAGACTTCAAACCATAAATATCAATGGACGGTAATAAGCGAAGAACATACAAATAAATGGAATTTTTCACTTCAACTCACTTAACTAGCATCCAAAAAGACATTAAACGTTACGCTTTCAAACATACCAGTAATTTTTATGATAAAGGGAATTTGAAAGAGTACTAAATGATAATGAGGAAGCTATTACAAAACTATGACACGTTGCTAACATGCCAGCCGCCACTATCCAACACCACTTCCATCCAAAACCTAAATATGATTCAACCAAAGACTTCAAACCATAAACATCAATGGATGGTAATAAGCGAAGAACATACAAATAAATGGAAAATATTTATGCAAACATTGAAATCATATATTCCTTCAACAAATCTATCATTTGCACAATAGATTTGAAGATACGCTGTACTACTTTAGATATAGCATTGGCCAAAAAGTTCTTGTAACAGTAATTGTTGAATTCGAAAGCTCCAACTGGTTAAATAAAATACATAGAGAGACTAATCCACGACTCCTATGCTCATGCTAAGCAGCATAGCCTTAGAGGGAACTCCACGGGATTTATCAACGTTGAAGCCCGGAGATTAGATCTAAATTTCATTTTCGAGAAAAGCGAAACAGAAAAGGTCGCCATAAGCATATTGTTTTAATCTTCGCAGCAAATGCAGAAAGCCAGCTTGTACAATTTAGCTAAATAGCTGTTTTAATTTTCACAATTGGCTATAATTCTTGATATAGTCAAAAACAGAAAAACATTTTATTTTAGAATATGACGCTTTCAGTTATACAGATACACTGGCCGCTAACTCTTGGGATAATCTATTTAGCGAGGAGTTTGTCCAGAAGAATACATCAAGCAAATGAAGAAGCAATCTGTCCCATAAACTATATTTAGCCTAATAAACTTTAAAATAATTTATTTCTTTCTTTCTTTCTTCAAAACAATCACAACTTTATGGGTTTTTAGATATGAAAGTGGATAATTTTTAACAAATTTACATCCCAACTTTTAGCAATGAACCAAAAAATCTATCCATTTACATGAACGTTCCTCTTCGTTTGAAACTATACAATTTACATGAACGTTCCTCCTCGTGTGAAACTATAAAAACGAAATAATAGCACTCGAATTTTATTCAAAAAACTACTCTGCAACCGTTGAATTTAAATTGATGGCAAATTTCGAGATATTTTGAAATCTATTGATTTACATTTATTTGCATGAAAGTTTTTAGCAGTTTGAAACTATAAAAACTAAATAAATGCACTTCAATCTTATGTGCAAGGACTGCTTTACAACTGTTAAAGTTAAATTGATGGCAGATTTCCAAATATTTTGGAATATGATAAATAAAATTAAGATAAAATTAACTTTACCCTTATTCATGAACTCCTAGAAAATTTCCGAAATCTACACTACAGGGTTATTCATATATTCTATAAAATTTCCGAAATCTACACTATAGAGTTATTCATATATTCTATAAAATTTCCGAAATGTACGATAGAGAATATAGATAAAAACAGCTAACAGCAACTCCTGTCATATGCCGGACGCTTCCATTAAACAGTTTATAAACCTGTCAGCAACATGAAAGTATTGCATGGCCAATCGTCTGCTCAGAGCTAATGCTCCGATCACACTGCCAAACCCAATTGCGATTCCAAAACCCATTCCAGCTTCCCACGATTCCCACCAACGAACAAGAGTCTGCTCATGACTATGGTCAGGCTCACCTGATGCTTGATCGCTGCAGTTTCTCTTAAGCGGAGAACCGCACAGCTCCGGGTTACCAGAGAACGAGGTTACCCCAAATGTGTCCAAATGTCCTATATATGGAAGTTATTTGATAGGTTAAAAGCGCCAAGGAAGCTAAGGTTTGCAAGTGTAGCAGGTATTCTTCCCTCTAACTGGTTGCATGACATATCTAAACTTTCTAAATTTACCATTGTCCCAATTTCTTCTGGAATGTTTCCCGTAAGATGATTATGGGACAGATTCAAAGTCTGCAGACCCCGCAGATCTCCAATATCCACGGGGATGTCACCAGAAAGGATGTTTGCCGAGACATCCAGAGAAGTCACAGACGTGAGGAAGAATTCGTACTCCATTTCCTGACCCTCGTCAATCACGTGAACTATATCTTTATAGTACTGTCCATACCTCAGCTCAGGCTGGGCGGGTCTGCTATGTTACCAGAAACGGGACGGCAGCGAGGGTTTCTGGAAAAAAACGCACAAGAAACTGAACGGGACGGAAAACGCCGTTTTCTACGTCCGTTCTGGTCTTCATGGTCAGCACTCAGAATTTAACTTTCATTACTTGTTTGGGAGGTGGTTTGTGGTGTGTATCTTGAACAATGCACATTGAAGAATGTATAACGACGATTTGAGCGACTACACTAATATTCCCAGACAGGGAATCTGTAGTTTGATTGAAAGCACATAGTTTCATTGCACATGTCGCTTCAATTGCCAATTTGGACTTTTCCATTATCTCCCATTTTTCCAATGAAGCTATAGTTTTTATAACTCAAATAGCATAAATCAAGCTAAACTCTACACCCAACATCAATCCCACAAAGATTTTTAATGTTAGAAGTTACTAATTTGGAGCAGGCTATAATCCATTGTTATATCTCCCTGCATTGGAGCAGGTCATAAGAGTTCACTGTTGTATCTCCCTAGCATTCGGCCCGGGTCTCGCCATACACACTAATCCATTATGGGTAAATCATAAATGGGATGATTACATTTTCAGCTATGTAAATGAATGTTTTTTTAGGTAAATGAATGTTTTGTTGTATGTTTTCTTTATATTTTCTTATTTTTTCTCTCTCCTCGTTTCTTGAATGCGAAACCTCTGAATTATGTTTCTCGTCTCGTTTTGGTTTCTAGTTTCGTTTCCCGTTTCCCGTTTCTGGTAACATAGGTCTGTACTCGGGAAAATTTTTGTCGATCATTACTGATATGTTTGAAAGATGTGGCGGTATCGTACATGACAGACGGTTCATTCCTAGATCAAGAATTTGGAGCTGCTGAAGGTATCCAATTTGGATGGGTATTCTACCTTCCAAATTGTTTGATCTGAGAACAAGTATGCGGAGTTCAGAAAGATCCACAATCCATTCGGGCAATTTGCCTGACAGCTTGTTTCTGCTCAAATCCAAAATATGTAATTTTTTACAATTTTGCAGAGACTCGGGAATATTTCCACTTAAACTGTTACTATTGATGTGCAGTACCTGAAGTTTCTTCAATTTTTCCAGTTCCTTCGGTATGGTCCATGGAATTTATTACGTGCTAGATTCAATACCTTGAGAAAAGAGCAGTCACCTAATTGGGAGGGCAGGTTGCCAGATAACATGTTGACCGAAAGATCCAAGGCCTCTAGATGCTCTGTTTGCTCACAAATGCAAGAAGGAATTTGACCCTCTAGTTTATTTGAGGCTAAAGATAAGAAATTTGAAGCATGCAACATCGTGCAGAATTCTTGGGGGACTGAACCAATAATGTTATTAATTGACAGATCAAGTTCCCAATGAACGGCAGCCACCGAACTTGATAGATGGCGAAGGCTGCCGTTCAATTGATTACCTGCTAGCCCCACCTCCTTCAATGAGGTCGACGAGTTATACAACTGAGACGGTATTGGCCCTTCCAACTGATTGGACGTAAGGTCTATTTGCTCAAGCATGGGAAGATTCCACAACCATGAAGGAATTTGTCCCTTGAGGCCGTTCCTAGATAGAGCCAATGTCGTCATAGAATTTTGAGCCCTAAGGAAAAGAGGAAAGCTCTGTACTTTACAATAAGATAATCTCAACACATCTAACTTAAATGGTGGGTTCCAGTTGGAGGTGATATTGAAGGACAATTTGTTTTTGTACAGGTCAAGATGTTTTAGATTCTTCAGACTGTGAAAGTGTGTCTCTGAGATCGGTCCGCTCAAACTGTTGTGAGAAAGACTAATATTGGTCAGTTTGGACAACCATCCTAGCGAGATAGGGATTGATCCCGATAAAGGGATCTAGTACAGTAAGCGAGCGGAGAAGGCCTAATGAAAATGGAATCTTTCCCTTCAATTTGTTGTGTTTCAGATCTAGCTGAGCCAAGGCCGATAGTTTTCCTATAGAAGATGGCAAGGATCCCTTCAAACTATTGTTTTGCATATGCAAAAGGGTCAGGATCTTTCACTGGCCCTGAAAAATCTGAGAAACATTGCCAGATATTCTATTGTTGTCCAAGTAAATTCTTTTTAGGCGAAGGCATCTGAGAGAGTTCAAACGGAAGAGATCCGTTGAGACTTGAATTGGACATCTGCAAGGAAATCAAACTAGTCATATTGCTTAACCAACTGGGGAATTCACTGTTAAATGGGTTGCTATCAAGATGTAGAATTTCTATGGATGTAAGGTTTTGCAGCGAAGGGGGAATGGCACCCGTCAGGCCACAGTTCGACAATGAAAGGCTCCTGAGCTGAGAAAGGCGACCTACTGACCGTCCCCATGCGGAAGACATCGCTGAGAGGTCGACTGAGGACTCTGTCAAGGGAAAGGTGTTTCAAGGCTGTGAGATTTGTAAGCCATGAGTGGTCGGGACTTTCCAGCGTAAAAGCAGAGGAAGAGAGATCGAGTACTGTCAAGCTAGAGAGGTTTCCCAGCTGCCGCGGAATGGTGCCTGAAAATCCCGCTTTAGAGAGGTTAAGGTATGTTAATTTCTTCAACAGGCCCAGCTCTTGGGGAATAGGTTGGTCCTTAAAATTATTGGAGCTGACATTCAAACTCTCCAAAGTCCTTAATTGAGAAAGAAAGAATAGTGCAGGACGGAACTCACCATTCAGACTGCAATTATGCACATCCACACCAACCACATGACCGGTCCGTCCGTCGCAAGACACGCCATCCCACTCGCAACAGTTAATTGAAGCAATATTCCATGAAGCCAATCGTCCAACAGAATCATGTAGATGGTTTTTAAAATTCAAAAGAGATTGAATTTCTTGATTCAAACAGCCAGTGTCGCAGTAAACAGACTTCAATATAACCAGGAAAATTATGCAACAAAACTGAACAAGCTCTTTCGCATGATACCTGTCAGACGCCATTCTTGTTTCAAGGGTCTGCTTCTGCAGTGTTGCAGGCTGCCTATTTTCGACATCATAATCATTTTTTCTGGGCGCCGGGATGATGGGTCCTCAACTATCTGCTTTAACAACACTAATTAAGATTGTACTCTTTTATTCTTCACGAAAAAGGATATTCAAAGAGAATGTATCACTGAATAAAAAATTATTTTATTAACCAAAAAAAATTGGCTTATTTATAAAAATAATAACAATCTTATAAATTAAGTCAGCCATATAAATTACATAAAGTTCACATAAACATTATTATATAATAAATATCAAAATTTTTACTTTTAAATAGTTTACTCTAAAGAGTATAGCTAAGAAAATAATGGAAATTGTATTGTACTGAACCCATTTCAACATTCACAATACAATTCAAATACTGGAGCATTCTGATAACAGTATTATAAATTACATTAACAGTATTATAAATTACATTAAAGTTCACATAAACAATATTATATAATAAATATCAAAGTTTTTACCTTTAAATAGTTTACTCTAAGGAGTCTAGTTCAGAAAGTAATGGAAATTTCGGCAAGATTATGATAAAATTTGGCAGAAATTATTTAAAATCTTAGTTAGAGCTGTGAATTTCCGTATTTTGAGTGCATTAGGGGTTCTTGATGGTACTGAACCCATTTCAACCTTCACAATACAATTCAAATACTGGAGCATTCTGATTTTTTGAAAATTTTCCCTGATTCCCACAAGAAATATGTCATACAAGCCAATTTGTGACATCCATAGACAACTCCCTAGACTCTTAAACATTCATATAGAAATCACTATATAATAAACATCAAAACATTTACTTTAAAACACCTTTGGCATTGCTAAAATAAAATAAAAATCATAAAATCTAACTAAATTATAATATTATTTCAATTTAAATTATTATTATTATTAATTATAAAAAGAATTAATATATTATTGTAAAACATATATATATGGCTAACAAACATTCATATAAGCATTACTATATAATAAACATTAAAGCATTTACGTTAACTTACATTTCAGATTCCTAAAATAAAATAAAAATCATAAAATCTAATTAAATTATGTGATTCATATCATTAGTTTCAATCCCACTTCTTCACCCTTGTGAGCATCACCAATGAGTGCTAAGTGGACTATTCAAAAATCATGAGAAATTAGTTAATTACAACTACCTCTCATGGAAATGGTCATAGATGAATGACTTACTTAACCCAGTTGAATCCGGAAAAATGATATCTAATATAATGCATTGGGAAAATTCTTCAACATTTAAAAACTTTAATTTAATTTAAATTATTATTATTATTAATTATAAAAATACTTAATATAAGACTTTGAAACAAATATATCATAAGATTCTTAAATACGGAGATTTATCCCAACCTTATTATGGAAAGTATTAATTTGTAAAGAGACTTTGTTACAATATCATTGGCAAATATCATGACTTATCAATACCACATCTTTAAAAACTATAACTCACTTTATATGACACTTGTTTATATAACATTTTTTTAAATTAATTTATTGAATTAAGCCAAAAAAAGACATAAATCTTAATTTTTGATGTGTCGATATTATTATGGATATTCTACAAAAATAATCTATCCCAATTAAATTCTCTCTATTCGCCTAATAATTATTAATTATTAAATTAAAATTCTAATTTTGTTTTTCAAAGTAAACCTTCCTAATACATAATTAAAAAAGAGACGATACTTCCAATTGATTTCTAACCTTATTATTATATAAAGATGGCGGTGATTATAAATTAAAATTTTAAGATCTTATACTCATTACTTACTTTTTATTATATGAAGGTTAAAATGATTTGTATTTTATATTTTTCTTGAGAAAAATTTGTAACTTCCTATTAATAATAGAAATAAAAAGTTACATTAGCAATCAGTCCTCTCGTTAAGAGGCTAAAAAGAAATCTAGTTGTTTTGAATAAAAACCAGCCCAAAACTATATATAAAAGATTGTTTATGTTCATTGGCATATTGATCAAAATTGTTACATATACATTGCATGTATTGTACATAAATAGAAACTAAGAGCATGATAACCATAAAAAGGAGGGAAAGAGTCTAGACCCTCCTCAGCTACAACTAAAATATGTCTATGATGAAAAATTAATAAGTTTAGATAGTTATTAAATTGCAACAAAAGACGTATGCTAAGAGTGACATTTTGTCCCATTTATGGGTTAAGTGTTCTACCAATCTCTAAGAGCATGTCAAGTGCCTTCTTTGATAGGGAATCTGCTTCAAAATTCCCTTCCTCGTATATATGGAAACAATAAATATAATTAAAAGCTTGCTTTAGTTGTAAAATTTCTTCAAGAATAGGAATTTGTGTGTGATTGTGTCATTTTTGTGAGTTGTTGAACCAATCAATAAGATTTATAGAATCTCAAAATACTTGAAGAGATTTTCAATCATGTTCTAGGACCTAGCACATTAGATGTTTTAAGGAAAGAAGCTTTGCATAATTGTTAAACCCTTGCCTAGTCCAATTTTTTATTTTAGGAAACATTGGGTACTTAGGTGAAGGACAGGGCCACCCCCACATATGCTTTCTTCATTTGATGCCCCATCAAAATATGACCATGGCATTTGGGAATTTATTTCTTCTGCAATGATCATGTGAGGCATTTCAATAGGTTCTTGCTTAGGTAACATAGCATAGATTTCTCCAACTTCAGTAGCAATAAGATTTGGGATAAGTGACATTTCCCTAAAAGTAGCCTTGTTTCTAGCCAACCATACTCCCCAACATATATGAGGGGGGGATATTTCGAAGAGTTTCATCCCGAGATGATTTCCACTAGCTTCTCCAAGCCTCAAACAAACTTGCCCCTCTCCATTCCATATTAAATCCCAACATTTGTCTACTCTTAACCGAGATGCTTTGTGGGAAAGGGAAAACTAAGAACAAATGAAGAATTGATTCTTCAACATTTCTACAGAGAGTGCACCATCCTGGCCCTTATTTTAGGCTCTTTTGGAGATTTTCCAAAGTTGGCACTTAGTTTATAATGATACACCACATTAAAATCTACATCTCAGCTAGGAATGTAAGGTTCCATAAGGGCTTCCATCACCATTCAAGGTTGATCATCCTTAATCTATCCTCAATATGATGACTATAACCTATTTTGTAGTGTAAATCCTGAATGGACTGTGTACCCAACATAACGTATATTCTATGTCTCTAAGTCTAATATGCAACCTCTTTAGCACATCGATATAATCAACCCATATGCCAACATGATCATCACGAAGATTTAGTTGAGTTGTTGATTTCCAACGTGCTGACGAGAAGATATTTTGTGTTTCGTCCCTTATTTGGTGCAGATGAATGAAACCCTGGTCATTTAGAAGAGTCACTGTTTCATTCAAAAGTTTGAAGATTTATGAATAGCATGTCCAAGGGTCTAGCCCAATTCTCATTTTTTCTCCATTTCCCACCCTCCACGGTAGGTTGCTTACAATGATATTAAAAGAGTCATTGACTGCTTTCCAGATGACTAATGAATTTGGTATCATTTTACCTTGTCTTCTAATCCAGTCATCAAATGAGAGGGGGAAGATATGTTTCCTTGTGACCACTGTTCTCTATAGGCTATATGTAGATAGGAGCCTCTAACTAACTTTCACAAAAAGAGTCTTTGAAAACATAAGAATGTCCTTAAGGCCCCATTATCCCTAGGATTTTGGGAGGGCCACCATTTTCCAGGCTACCCAATAATGGACATATTCTTCCTTTGATCTAACCCATAAGAATCTACCACATAGTTTTCATATTGAGGCTAAAATTTATTTTGGGACCCATGCGAGGGCCATCCAATAAATGGTATGGCCTACAACACGAATTTAATAAGGACTAATCTTCCACCTCTCGTCAACCACTTGAAGCTCTAGTGTTGAAGTATTTTTCCACCTTGGCTAGTAACCCCAACAAATCATTTTTTTGGTAAGGGTTTGGTTTTAAAAGGAAACCTAGGCACTTGAGACTATCCCTTTGGGGATGATTCTAAAGGGATTTTTTTTTTGCACCCTTCTCACCTTGAATTGAGACAACCCTGTCACTGATAGTATTGATTTATGAACATTTATTACCATACCTATGGCTTTCTAAAAAAGAGTGAGTGCTTGTTTTATGGATGCCAAGTCCTATCTAAAGCCATTGCAGAAAATTAAAATGTCATCAACAAAAAGTAAGTGGGTGGTGAATAATTTTAATGCCACTTTGATTCCATTTATCTCTCCTTGCCTTTTTTCTTCTAGCAGAAGTATGCTTAGCCCTTCAACTTCCAATAGAAATCAGAGGGGGGATAGGGGACAACCCTGTATCTGACCTCTCTAGCCATCAAAAAAGTGGGAGGTTGAACCATTTATTAAGACAACAAAGGAGAAATTAGTTATATACCCCATAACCCAATTAATAAATGGCACATTAAATCCTAGATGAGTAAGACTCATGCAAATGAAAATCTAGTTGATCTGGTCATAAGCTTTAGACAGGTCTGATTTTTCCATTACCCACTTTAGCTTTCACATTTTGATATTGTACAATCCTTCTTGGGCCACCCCAATGGCTTCATGGATCTTCTTGCCTTCAAGGAACCGAAACTGTTCTCTTGACATGTTTCTGGACATGACCAGTCTGAGGGGCATTATTATTATCTTGGCTATGATTTTATATATGCAATTTCATAGGGAGACAAGTATGTATTCATCGAATGATTTAGGCTCATCTACGTTTGGGATAAGTGCCATGAAGGTAGAGTTAAAGGGGTCATAGATTCTCCTTGTCTCGTGGGAATCCTCTACAACTTGCAAGAGTTCATCCATGAGAAACTAACAAAATCCTAGATAGAATTACACCATCCATCCATCTAGCCTAGGGATTTTTTCCTTCTACAACCCTTCGAGAATTGTCTCCAACTCCCCTTTTGAGACAGGCTCCATCAACTATTTATTTTCATCCTCCTCCACAAACCTAGGAAAATAATAGGTTACTTGGATGACCTCTGCAATGGAAGCTTCCTCTCAGGCCTTGAATAAATTTTGAAAAAAAGCCTTACCGAGTGATGCAAGTTCACCAAAATATTTTTCCTTTCTCCCATCAAGATATGGCATTTCCCAGTTTGTGTTTACATTCTTTTGAATTTTGGCATAGTCATGAAGGAACCTAATATTTCCGTCCCCACCTTTTAATCACGTTGCCTTGCTCTTTTGCCTCCATTGTTCCTCTTTATCAGCCAATGATTTCCCCTTGGAGATTTGCAGTTGCATGATCCTTTACTTGATGTCCACAGAATCGTATCCTCCTCCTGTAGGTGATTCTAGCCTCTCCAGTTCTTGTTCAATTGATTTGAGATATGCTTCATCTCTAGTCTTCTTCTAAATAGTCCATTCAATGGAGGAATTTTTTTTCCTTTTTAGATTTTTTACGAAGTGATAGGTTGGGGAAATTCCCATATCATCTTTGAAAGGAATCCATGTTTTGTTTACGATTTGAGTATAACCTTCATCATCCAACCATGAGGGGTTGAATTTGAATGGACTGCCAGGTTTTCTGTTCCCCCCTTTAGTTCTAAAAAAAGTAGATGGTGGTTAGAAGACCCCCCTATACTAATCTATTGTTGGAGTAGAGGTATATTATTATCGAAAGTTCTAGCAAGAAGGAATTTGTCTAGTCTCTAGGAAACCCTGTCTTCTCGATTATGCTTGTTCTTCCATGTAGGTTTGAGTTTGATTAAGTTAACATCAATAAGGCGTTTGTCCGTGAAATTGAGACTAAATAATTTTTCCATTGGGTAGAGGCCCTTAGGTAAAAATTTATGTCCCCCCCCCAAGAATTAGGTTATCCTCCTTCATAAAAGATTTGGCCATCAGTCTGTCCCAATAATCACCTCTATTGTGACAACGCCTATAAATGTTTATTAATCTCAGGTCCATATTCATGTCAATTGAGTAGATGTTTATCCCTAGGATATTCTTTGAGCCCAAAGTGCTTGAGATTTTGATATATTTCATATTTATTCCCATAGCTAATCCCATAGATCAACCTCTCACATCTAGTGAGAAAAAGTACCAGCCTAGGAACATCTTAACCAAAGCTTCAATTTTTAGTCACCCTGCCCCATAGTTTCCTGAAGCATGATGATATCAGACCCAAAGGATGAAACAAACCTTGTCAATGCTAGTTTTATTCGGGAACTAGTTAAACCCATGCAATTAAGAGAGAGAGAAACCATGAGGGAACTGGGGTTGGGATCTGCATTGCTCTAAGCACCCCTTCGAGGGATTTATGTTTCCCTTCATCAATATCTAATTGAGATTTTATTTGTGCCTTGGAGAGATGTGATTTTCTACCTTTGGATTTCACATTCCCTAGAATGGTCGGGAGAGGGCCCAAGCCTCCCATATAAGCAGATGGGCCCTCTTTTGGAACCTCGGTCTTATGTTATAGGGAGGGTATATAATAGGGTGAGCGCTGGACACAGTCGCGGAGGTTGAGGGGGTAGGATTCGATGAGGCAAATATGATAATGTCATCAATAGGCCTAAGAGACGAAACCATTAAGGATGATATACAAGTGCTTACAACAACAGGCCTAGAAGGACCAGGCACCAATACCATACGAGAATTGATATTCAAATAATAATTTGAACAGGGAGAGAAAGGTTTAGGAATACCTAAAGGAGGAGAGGATTTGTCTTCACGTGTGGCTGACTCACGCAATCCCTATTGGTTATTTTATTTGCCTTCTGCCCTTGAACCACTTCCCAACACCATATTTTCTCCCCGTTGAGCCTAAGATTCCTTAAATTCATGTTAAGTGGGGGCCTTCTGACCAATCTCTCATGATCCTGACTTCTGACTACTTTCATGTTTTATCTCAAACTAAGAGCTTGATTTATTGATGCCCATAACAACTAGAGGGAAATTGCGAGCCAAATGTTCCTGGGTAAGACCTTGACGATAGTAGAAGGGTAAATCCTTGTAGTCAACTTGTTGGCTATAATTGAATCCTTTGAAATTTAGCATGATGTTGGGCAACAACCCCTCTTTGAGATCCAATTTGTCAAGGATTCTAGAAATAGTTCTGGTTATGGTTGTATTAAAAGACATATGAGCCTCCTGGAAAACCCCCAATTTATTCTCGATTGCATGAAACACATCTTTTGTCCAAAGCTAAGGGGAAAGAGTTGGTAATATTACCCAAATTGGTACCTCTTCCACATGCTCCCTCCTCATGTCAAAGAGAGGGTTCCATCATTTTAACAGGACTGTTGACCCAAATTTCAACATGAACCAACCACTTGTAAGGATAATTACCTCGGCTTCTCTCCCTGGAGTATCGTCCCATAAAGCATGTAGCCACCCATCTATTTGTTTTTCTTTAAAGTGTCTTCTCAATGCCCTCCCAACCAGAATGTGCTTTGCCACCTCCATGGCTGAATCCAGTTGTATATCTTTCCCTAATACTAGGTGCTTTTCATCTGAATTGGTTTGTATGAACTTCCTTTTTTGTCAGTTTCACTCCTGCCTTAATACCTTCCCCTTCCTCAGTTCCAATGACCCTATCCACCACCTGTCGAAAAGGCTTGCGCCTTGCATGGCCCAGATCTGGATATTATGGCCTCCTCGAATTGATATTATGAGGATCAACTAACCCTTTCTCTATGAAAACTTCCCACGAAACTAATCATGTATTTTGTTTATGCTCTTTTGAGGTGTCCTCCCTCAACACCTCACAAATAGGCACATTTTACCCTCTCAAATTATATAAATATTCTTCGGGACATACCCTAACCCAAAACCTGATGGGTTTCCTACCGACCCTCTTAGTAGAGCCTCCTCCCTGAGGCCAAAATTGAGTGTTCCCTGACCATCCAAAATTTCCCAACCACAGACAAGTGAAACTCCCTTCTCTAAAATTCTGCTAGAGAAAAACAACTCAAGGCTTTGGGAGCTTAGCTGCTTCGAGTTATTTCTGTCCAAGTGAGAAACCCTCGATGCCTGAAGAGAAAATGTTGGAGCTCGACCCTACCCATGAAGGATTAGAAGGATTAAAGATATTAGATCTTACCCTAACACTGTTATGGATTATGTCTTTGAGCCCTCTTGATTGTTGAGCAAACTAAACCTCCGACTCTTCCAAGTACTTCCTTTGAGTCTGTAAAGATTTCCGACCTTTTCTGCTTTCATAACAACTAGGGCACCTTTAGAAACTTTCAACAATCCATTCTGACCTGTAAACTTATAACCATCCGAATCCAACACTCCCAAAGAAATCAATTTTTTCTTCAATTCAGGTACATGTATAACACTAGTTAATGTTCTAACTGCGTTATCATACATTTTAATCCTGATATTTCCCATCCTAATAGTCTAAAATGATACATAATTACCCATAAACACAGAACCACCATTTACATATTCATATGAAGTAAACCAATTTTTGTGTGGACACATGTGATGAGAAGCACCGAAGTCTAACAGCGAACTTTCAAAACCTTGAGAGACATTACATACAGGTAAGGTTTCATCTATCATACATGTTTCTTCAGCAGACAAAACTTCGTCTGTCATACCTGAATCAACTTGATTTTCTTCCTTCTTTGGGTTATCAGACTCTTTTCGTTTCCAATAGTCTTTCTTAAGGTGCCCAATTTTGTTGTAGTGCCAACATTTTGCCTTATACTTCTTTCCCTTTGATTTAGATCTGGAAGATCCCCTTGTTTTTTCTCCTCTTTCCTTTGACCGTCCTTTAGCTATCATGGCTTATGGTGCAGCTATTTCAGTACTGGATTTCCTTCGTACTTGTTCAGACAAGAGAGCTCCCACAACTGATTCAAATTTGAAAGAATCAGCGGTGCTCAAACTGATTAAAGTTACGAAGTGGTCCCATGACTCGAGAAGACAACACAACAAGGTTATAGCTTTGTCTTCTTCCTGAATTTTAACTTCCATATCTGATAATTGGCATATAAGTGTATTAAAAACATTTAAATGCTCTACAACTTTTGAACCCTCCTTCATTCGAAGATTGTACAATTGTCTTTTCAAATAAATTCTATTGGTTAACGACTTTGTCATATATAGTTTTTCCAGTTTTTCCCATAAGCCTGAAGTTGTACTCTTTTCAACAATGTTGAAGAGAACTTCATTCGCCAGAGATAACTTGATGCTACTGAGAGCTCGGGCATCTAAGTCCTCCCAGTCCGAATCTTTCATGCTAAAAGGTTTCTTATTTGCCTTGTCCAAAGCTTTGTACAACCCTTGTTGCACCAGCAAATCCCTAACTTTCAGTTTCGAAAGAGAAAAGTTGTTCTTGCCGGTGAATTTCTCCACCTCGAACTTTGCATTCATCATCTTGGCCATTTCTTTCCTCCTAGGGTTTCAGTCTTTCAACTAGGGTTTCCTTCAGAAAAAATAAAAATAAAAAATATAAATATAAATATATATATATATATATATATATATATATATATATATATATATATATATATATATATATATAATAATAATAATAATAATAAATAAATTATTTTGATTGTCTTCTTCCAACAAAGGGTTTTCCAATTTTTTAAAATTTTTTCTACTTCAATTTTCTGGAAAAATTTCACAAATTCCCCAACGAAAATTTCAGAATTTTACTTCCTAATTTTTTTTTTCAAATTGACTTAGAAAACCTACAACATCTTTCTGAAAATTCCTTTTGTTTAATTTCAGTTTCCTGAAAGAAAAATCTTTGTTCTTCGATTTAAAGAAACCCTTTAACAAACTCTGAATTTAGTCAACAAATTTTGAAAAAAAAAATACCCGACCTTCCAAGATGATCAGGCAGAGGGTCCTCTTCGATGGGTAGTTTTCACACAGCTTTCACCAGCGTATTCCTTCTTGCAAATTGGTTTACACGCAGACTCTAGTTCTGGATAGGGTGTTGGTTACACGAAGCTCCTCGACAGTTTGCAACAGGAAGCAAACGAAAATGGGCCTCCACGTAGGTTCTGGACAGGGGTGCGTAGGTTTTGGACAGGGTCGCGCAGAAACTGGATAGGGCCTCTTCACTCCACGTAATGATGGCTCTTCCTCTGGTCCATGACGGGCAGGTTTTCACGCAACGTCTCAGCAGTCAGGCAGAGGGTCCATGCAGTTCTCAAAGGGGCCTCTGGCTTCCTCGACGGATGTTGCCACACACATGCAGCTCTTCTACTATGACGTCAAGAGCTTCCTTGACGGATGTGGCAGCTCTGGCTTCACGTAGGTTCTTTCACCACACCTCCAAAAAAATTCACGTAGGTTCTTTCACCACACCTCCAAAAAAATTCACGTAGGTTCTTTCACCACGCCTCCAAACTCAACTCAACTACTCTGATACCATTTGTAGTTACAAGAGGTTACTAAACAAGAAAGAAAATGAAACTGAATACAACCACAAAAGTAAAAACTCAAGATTTACGTGGTAAAACCCTGACAGAGTGTCAAAAAATATCCACAAGGCAAGGGATTGGAATTTCTATTCAATCAATAAATGATTCTCCATTACAATAGTTCAAGCATTCATCAGTTTTATATGAGCCTCCTCAGTTACATAACTGTTGTTTCGGTATAAAACTAACTTGTTAATAACTAATACAATTTTACCCAAATTTACATTAATTAGTTGTCAATTTCCAAGAATGTTCCTATTTCTAAGCCAAACCTTTATGGTTGGGATCGTAGTGCTAGAAGAATGGTCTACCAAAGCCTTCCCCTTCTCCAAAAATTTATGGTCTTCCATCACAACCAATGTTCGATTCATCTGGTATTTGGTGATTTGAACACTGCAAGTCCTCTGAAATTTCCCCTCCCCTATGTTTAATAGATTAGAGGAAACGAAACATAACAACGGATCCATAATTGTGGATTTTTTATTATTCCTTGTAGGCAGGCATTTAAGGATATGCAATGGTCCAAACACAATTTAGACGGCTAGAAAATGTATGGGTTTAGACAACGGATATTCAATGGCGAAACATAATTTCGAGTCAGACAATATTGAAGAATGAAGAGACAAAGGAGTTCAAAAAAGATGTCATCTTCAAAGTGAAATGAAATAAAGAATGTAGGTTTTAACCCTGTACAGAAATTACCTGCATACTAATTCTTAAACAAAGAAAATAAACAATGCGAGAGCATAACCCATAAAACACATATGCACAGAGATTTTTCCCTGGATCCCAAAACCGGGACTACCAGCTTGATTTTTCATTATGTTCCTTTCAATGTTACAATACATATTTATACATTCTGAAGCATCCAATACCATGGACCGAAAACCATTACGTCCAATACCATGGACCGAAAACCATCGCGTCCAATACCATGTGCGAAAATCATGCACAAAACCATAGGTGGGTCCGCCCAACCTAACATATGGTCCAAAACCAAAATTTTCCGGGGCACTGCCCCGGACCCCATAAAGTGGGGTTATGGGTGCCCTTCAAACCCCTTATTAACTACGTGGAAAGAATATAACACAACCCAACAATCTCCCACTTGTTGTTTTCTTTCCACACGGGGCCACAAGAGAGCTTAGTCATTTTTTCAGCCCTGAGATTCCCATTGCTTCTTTACACCAAGAGAACTTCTCAGAGCTCACAGATTTTGTCAATGCATCTGCAGTATTCTTCAAGGTGTCCACCTTTACCAGCAACACCTTTCTGTCTTCTATCATATCCCTTACAAAGTGATACTGAATATCAATGTGCTTTGTCTTTGAATGATAAGCAGGGTTCTATGCCAAGAAAATTGCACTTTGGCTGTCACAGTCTATTCTTATAGCTCCCTGTACTAACCCCATACTTGAACACAATCTCTACAACCAAACTGCTTCCTTGCTTGCATGAGTGGTTGCCATGTATTCTGCCTCTGTAGTTGATAGTGCCACTACAGATTGTTTCTTACTCATCCAACTGACTGCACCTCCAAATAGGTTAAACACATACCCACTTGTAGATCTTCTCTGATCCAGATCTCCAGCCCAGTCTGCATCAACAAAGCCATGAATATCCAACACTCTGTCCAATCCTGGTATTCCTTGGTAGCACAAACCATAATCACTAGTGCCACGCAAATACTTGAAAACCCGCTTCACTGCTGTCCAGTGCTCCTTCCCAGGTTTTGACATAAACCTACTCAATACTCCCACTGTATGTGCAATGTCTGGTCTAGTACAGACCATTGCATACATCAGGCTACCCACTGCACTTGCATATGGAACACGGGACATGTCCTCTTCCTCTTCTTGTGTCTTGGGATACTGTTCAGCAGATAACCTCACACCTACAGGAATAGGAACCTTCACCGGTTTATGATCCGGATTTAGACAGGAACGCAATAGATTACAGAGATAACCATAAACACAGAGATGTGATAACCATAAATACAGAGATGCAGCGGAAATAATACTTCATTTCATTAATGGAAAATACTGAAATATGCTTACAAACAGAAATGGAAAGAAACCAGCTAGGGCGATGGTAGCTTATCTCTGAGAAGAGATGTGGCAGCTACATGCCTCTGAACTGTTCCGAACTGTGTTACAATGAGGCTCGAAGGCCTATTTATTATTGAGAAACAATGTAAAACCCTTAACATTCCGAAATCTAACCCTAGAAGATGAAACGCCAAATTGTGGGCCCCGTTTGGGTAAATTGGTACATCAATTTCCCGGGGTCGTAACTTTGGCATATGATCTCCGTTTGACGCGTACGATAGCTCGTTAGAAAGATCTATCCGAGTACTACCACTTTGGGAGGCAACATGGGTCCATGGACCCATGTTGCCCCGGATTCCCAAAAAAAACGTCGTTTAGGGCCTCAAAACGGCTCCGAAAGTTCAGGACCCGAAAAACTGCTAAAAATAGTAAGTTGTGCTACAATTAAGGAAACTGAAAAGACTAAAAGAGACAATTGTGGGGGTCCAAATGGGATAGGTGGGTGGCCACCAACATCCACCTGGATCATTCCTCCCCCCTTAGGAAGCAATGGTCCCCATTGCGTTGAGTTCCTCCATCTGCTGAACTTGTCCTGCAATCTCTGATGTGTCCAGTGATGGTGGGAAGCATGGTCGACGATGGTCCACATTGAACACTCGGTGCAAGCGAAGGAATGGAGGAATGCTATGCTTCAAAGCATTGTTGCCCGTAGCCTTGGTACTGGTGTAAGGACCATGTCGGAGTGGTCTGAGTTTCTGATGGGTTCTGGTAAGGCGTTCTCTCTGCAGATGTAACCAAACTTTGTCGCCCACCTGAAACTTGTGTGGTACCCCTGTGGGTGAGGAGAAGTTGTTCTTGAGGAACCCTTTGCAGGGGTCATGGATGTAGCAACGATCTTCCCCTTACTTTGGGAGTGAACCAGACAAATGAATTTCCTGGTCTGTGATATGAGCTTGCTGCCTTTCTTGGTAGTAATCAAAGATGTGGCGGTAGGTGGGGCTACCTTCGGTATCCTGTATAATGAATTATTCAAAGAAATAATGACAGCACGAGGCCTGGACTCATACACAGCATGTCGCCTCCACAAGTATGGCTGGCCAAATAATACATCGCAAACATCCAGAGGTGTAACATCACACAATACCTCGTCTGTGAAGGGTTTGATGCTGTAGGGAAGGCGGCACTGCTGGCGAACTTTGAGATCTCGTCCTTCATGAAGCCACCCAATACTGTACGGCTGTGGGTGTGGTGTAGTCGGTAGGCCCAACCGCTTCACAACCTCTGCTGAAACGAGGTTCTTTTGGCTGCCACTGTCGACAATGAATTGTAGCGGCGAACCCTTCACCCACATCTGTGAGTGGAAAAGACGCTCCCCTTCCTCTGGATTTTCGGGCTCATCTTTCTGGATCTTGGCAGTGGCAACAGTGGCGCTGGGATCCGCATCAATGATCTGCTTCCCTTTGCCATTCCCCTTGTCGGGTTCTGGCTCAAGATCGGAACATGCATCTGATTCGGAAGCCTTCAACTCAGCCACCAGCGACTGCTTGGTCCGACACTCACTTGTGTTATGAGTGGGACTCTTGTGGAACTCACACCACTTTCCTGTGTCCTTCTTCGGCTTCGTGGTGTTGTTCTTTTCTTGCGGCTTCGACGAGTTGTCTTGGGTCACCCCGCCTTGGCTTTGTCCTTTGGGCTTCAGATTTGCAGATCCAAAGTCTCGCTTCTTCTGTTTGAACTTTTGCTCGATTTTGACAGCGTATCGGTATGCTGCGCCGAGTGAGGGGATGTTCAAAAACACCATCTCTTCCTGGATGTATTTGTGCAGGCAGCCACGGTATTTGAGTACCAGATGCAACTCAGAATCTTTGATACCCAACTGTGTGCGAAGGGTATGAAAAATGTTTGTGAACTCTGGCACATCTTGGTCTCGTCCCTGCTGCAGTGTGGTCCATTTGATGTATTTCTCCTCATAGCTTCCGACAGGGTAGTATTGCTCCTTGATGGCATCCCGAAAGTCATTCCAAGTGGGTGCGGCTGAAAATAGTGAGCCTGTACTTTCATCCTTCTGCTCGCAGTAGGTTTCCCACCAGTCCTTGACATGGGGTGCTGCTTTGAGAAGAGCGAAAACAATCTTTTCCCGACTTGAAAATTCATGAACAGAAAAATACCCATCTAGCAGATTTAACCATTTATCTATGGCATCTGCGTCTATTTGACACTCGAAGATGGGGATTTCAAAATTAACTTGTACCTTGAAGGGTGTGGCATTTCCAGAGTCGCTGTTGGAAGCCGATGCGTCGCCTCTGGGTAGCCGCTGAAGGATCTGCGCAAAGCTATCCATCATCGCGTTCCTTTGCCACTCGAGCGCTTCTTCGAGCAAGATTTTGATAGGATCTCCTGCCCCCTCATCTTTCTTCTCATCCGCCATGGGAGACCGTCGGGATTTGCGAGGCTAGTCTTGCAAAGGTTCGACCAGTTCAAGCCCTAACTCCTTATATCTCGACCTCATTGGGGACATGTAAAGAAAAACAAAGAAAAAGCAAACTGCTCTGATACCACTGATCCGGATTTAGACAGGAACGCAATAGATTACAGAGATAACCATAAACACAGAGATGCGATAACCATAAATACAGAGATGCAGCGGAAATAATACTTCATTTCATTAATGGAAAATACTGAAATATGCTTACAAACAGAAATGGAAAGAAACCAGCTAGGGCGATGGTAGCTTATCTCTGAGAAGAGATGTGGCGGCTACATGCCTCTGAACTGTTCCGAACTGTGTTACAATGAGGCTCGAAGGCCTATTTATTATTGAGAAACAATGTAAAACCCTTAACATTCCGAAATCTAACCCTAGAAGATGAAACGCCAAATTGTGGGCCCCGTTTGGGTAAATTGGTACATCAATTTCCCGGGGTCGTAACTTTGGCATACGATCTCCGTTTGACGCGTACGATAGCTCGTTAGAAAGATCTATCCGAGTACTACCACTTTGGGAGGCAACATCAGTCCATGGACCAATGTTGCCACAGATTCCAAAAAAAACGTCGTTTAGGGTCTCAAAACGGCTCCGGAAGTTCAGGACCCGAAAAACTGCTAAAAATAGTAAGTTGTGCTACAATTAAGGAAACTGAAAAGACTAAAAGAGACAATTGTGGGGGTCCAAATGGGATAGGTGGGTGGCCACCAACATCCACCTGGATCAGTTTACTATCCTGCATATTAAACCTCTGGAGTATTTTCTCGACATACTTCCTCTGGTTTAACCAGAGCTTCCTCTTTGACCGATCTCTTTTAATTTCCATGCCCAAAATATAGTTTGCAGCACCAAGATCTTTCATGTCGAATTTGGAGGACAATTGGGTCTTCAAATCCTGGATAATTTCTTTGTCATTTCCAACCAGCAACATATCATCCACATACAAGACCAGATAAATAATACGGTCACCAATTAATTTAAAATACACACAATGATCTGCTTTGCTTCTCGTGAAGCCAAGTCCCCGTATAAATGTATCAAATTTCTGATACCACATCCTTGGTGACTGTTTTAACCCATACAGAGACTTCATTAACTTGCATACCATTTCTTTCTTACCCTTCACCGCAAAGCCTTCAGGTTGCTTCATGTAGATTTCCTCTTCCAAATCTCCGTGAAGAAATGTTGTCTTCACATCCATCTGTTCTACCTCAAAATCAAAAGCAGCAGCAACAGATAAAAGTAATCTAATAGAAGTTACCTTGGCAACAGGAGAAAAAATATCACCAAAATCAATTCCCGGCACCTGGTAATAACCTTTTGCTACCAACCGAGCTTTGTATTTCTCCACCTTTCCTTCTGCATTTGTCTTCTTCTTGAACACCCATTTGCTGCCAATGGGTTTCCTTCCAGCCGGTAACTCCACCAGATCCCAAGCCTCATTTTTGTGCAAAGATGCCATTTCATCGACCATGGCCTCTTTCCAGAGTTTTCCATCCTCTAAATCCACTGCTTCCTTCACAGTTCTGGGATCATTATCAGTAACAGACAAAGCAAAATTTGAACTGAAAGCAGATGGACTATACCTTTCTGGCTACCTTCTTTCTCGAACTGATCTTCTCACAGCCGGAGTTTGTGGCTCTTCATCTTATGATTCCTCCTCTGCTGCAGAGTCTGATTCTTCCTCCTTTGGCTCAAACTCTATCTTCTCAGGTTCCTTTGGTTGGACTTCATGTTGAATAACATCTTTTACCTCTCTGAACAACACATCTCGGTTGTACACAACCTTCCGTGTGACTGGGTTCCAAAGCTTATAACCCTTTAAACCATCCTTATACCTAATAAAGATGCACTTTTCAGATTTACTATCCAACTTGATTCGTTTCTCCTTTGGAACATGTACATATGCATCACATCCAAATACCCTTAGATGTGAAAGAGAGGGTTTCTTACCAGTCCATACTTCTTGTGGAGTCTTATACTCCAACGCTGATGAAGGTGACTTGTTGATCAGGTAACATGCAGTATCCACTGCCTCTGCCCAGAATTTCTGTCCTAACCCGACACCACTGAGCATGCTTCTTGCCCTTTCCATCAACGTCTTGTTCATTCTTTCTGCGACTCCATTTTGCTGAGGTGTATATGGAGTAGTATTATGTCGTGCTATACCACACTTCTTACAAAATTCTTCAAATTCCTTGCTGCAAAATTCTCCACCATTATCTGTCCTCAGCACCTTTATCCTCTTCTCTATTTGATTTTCCACCAGAGCCTTAAATTCTTTAAACCTGTCAAAGACTTCAGATTTCTTCTTAAGAAAATATATCCATGTATTCCTTGAGAAGTCATCTATGAATGATAGATAGTACACAGAATTACCTAGTGATGTAACCTTCACAGGTCCAAACACATCACTGTGCGCAAGCTCTAATATTTGTTTCGTCCTCTTACCACCAGAGGGGAAACTCACCCGATTCTGCTTCCCATATACACAATTTTCACAGAAATCAAAATCCAGAGAGCTATTATTCGTACCTTCTACCATACCTTTACCATGAAGTATTCGAAGGCCCTTCTCTCCAATATGTCCAAGCCTTTGATGCAACAACATGGTCTTCTCTCTAGAGACCACTAGATTCTCTACTCCATTTTCAGGAACCATAGAACTATTGCACCCATCAACAACAGTGCTACCTTGCAGCTTGTACAGAGTTCCAATCCAAACTCCCTGCATTAATATCAATGCTCCTTGAACCATCTTGTAGGTATCTTTCTCGAACACCGTCTTTACACCTGCATCATCCAACTTGCTTACAAAAATCAGATTTCTGGCCAATGCAGGAATATGTAGAACACCCGGAAGTGTTCTAACCCTTCCACCTTGCAACTTCAACTTTACTTTTCCCCGACCAATGATTCTAGCCTTCCTATCATCTCCTAAGAAGACATCACCACCATCGTATTTCTCATACTCATAGAACCACTCTCTATGGGGAGTGAAGTGAAAGGATGCACCTGAGTCAATCAACCATGCCTCATGATCTACATGTGTACTTGAAGAAGCCAAGTACACATCCCCACCTTCATCTGAGGTGGTTTTCGCCTCTGCAGAAGGAGCATCATCAGATCCCTTTCCTTTATTAGGAGCTTTAGATTTACAATCCCTTCTGAAATGCCCTTCCTTTACGCATTTCCAGCACACCACCTTTATAGGTTTTCCTGGAGATTTAGATCTCCCACTCGATGACTTATTTTTGTTTTTGTTCTAGGACCGTCCTCGTACAGACAAGGCATTTCCATTCTGGCTGTCCATATTTTTCCGTCTCATCTCCTCCGTCAGCAAGGCTGAGACTATTTGATCAAACTGCAAAGCAGTTGCATTGCTACCTATTGCAATAACCAGACTATCCCACGAATCTGGTAGAGAACACAACAGACTGATGCACTTATCTTCATCTGAAATTTTAAGATCAACAGATAATAACTGACTTACCATAGTATTAAACGCATTCAGATGCTCTGTCACCAAGTCTCCATCTTTCATCCTCAGGTTATACAGCTTTTTCCGCAGGAACAGTTTATTCACCAGAGACTTAGATTGGTACAAAGTCCCTAACTTGACCCATAAAGCCTTTGCCATAGCTTCCCCTGATACATTCAGCAATACTGAATCCGAGACACACAATCGTATTGTGCTCTTTGCCTTCCCATCCAACTTCTTCCATTCTTTATCGGTCACTCCCGATGGTTTAGTACCTGGATCTACCACGATCCACTGATCTTTATCCACCAACAGATCCTCCATCTTGAGTTTCCACAACTCAAAATTTTGACCATTGAACTTCTCAATCTCTATCTTTCCACTGCTCGCCATCTTCTTTCACCACCAGAATCGATCTCGCAGATCTCCCACTAAACAGGGTCTACCACAGCCCCGAGCGAAACCCCTCAGCAACAAAGGCGTCCCCTTGAAGCCAAAACAGATCTGATACCAAATGTAGGTTTTAACCCTTTACAGAAATTACCTGCATACGAATTTTTAAACAAAGAAAATAAGCAATGCGAGAGCATAACCCATAAAACACATATGCACAGAGATTTTTCCCTGGATCCCAAAAACGGGACTACCAGCTTGATTTTTCATTATGTTCCTTTCAATGTTACAATACATATTTATACATTCCGAAGCATCCAATACCATGGACCGAAAACCATCGCGTCCAAAAAACATGTGCGAAAATCATGCACAAAACCATAGGTGGGTCCGCCCAACCTAACATATGGTCCAAAAACAAAATTTTCTAGGGCGCTGCCCTGGACCCCATAAAGTGGGGTTACGGGTGCCCTTCAAACCCCCTATTAACTACGTGGAAATAATATAACACAACCCAACAAAGAAGGGGTAAGAAGCATTTTAATAAAAAAAAATAGAAAACATATTGTAAAAATGAAATAGAGTAACTTGGCATTTAAATTTTTATGTATTTAAAAAGGCATCTTCATACTATTGAGAATTTTCTGGAATGGCAATTTTTAAAGTATTTTTTTCCTAATTTTTAAAATCTCAGTACATGTCTTTCATATAATATTATTGATTTTCATATAATATTATTGATTGTGAATAATATTTTACTATTTATTTTTAATAAGATTGGTTGAAATCAAACTTCTTGTTTGTTTATGGGAAATAGATTATATAATGTTTAGATATTTTTGCATAACCAAGATTCAAATTGTTTTGCTCAAAATATTTTTAATTTATTTTTATTCAATTAGTTATTAGGAAATCACTTTATATATTGTATTATTAAGAAATAATTTCGTTAATTACTATTTATTAATTGACCAACTAAAAATTTTAAAGTCTAAGATCTGTTATTCTTTTTTATTCATGTAGAAAGAGTGTTTTCTCCCCATTTCATTTTATTCACTTCCATTCGCTTCCATTGATAATTAGTTCTTTTACAAAAGTTTATTCTTTTTTGTTCATTTAGAAAGAGTGCTTTCTCTACATTTCATTTTATTCACTTCCATTCACCTCTATTGATGATTAGTTTTTTTACAAAAGTTTAAGACTTGTTATTCTTTTTTGATTAGTTCTTTTACAAAAGTTTAAGACTTGTTATTCTTTTTTGTTCATGTAGAAAGAGTGCTTTCTCCTTCACTTCCCTTCGCCTCCATTGATGATTAGTTCTTTTACAAATCTTAATATCTTATTTTATTTACAACTTCCATAATGTGATTGAAAACAATTAATTTGAAGAGTATGAGTTTTTTGAATATTGTTAATTTTGATTTTTTTTAAATTTATTGAAAAAATAAATTTTTTAGTAGTGGTAAGATGAATATTCCCGAATTTTTTCCTTACCGAATCGAATCTGAATTCGAATTCGAACTTGGTAACTATATATGGAACGGGTATCATGTTGTATGCCATATCCTTTGCCCAAGTTTCCACCGAATGGTTGATGTACTCCTTTTCTATGTTGGGAGACATTTTTCATCAGAACTTGTGAATACCTAATGTTAAACCCCCGCCTCGCGCGTTAACATGATAAGCCCCTCGAGTTCATCTTTGAAAGGCGCATTCTTGGTTGTAGTTTCCTCTGTCACGTCATCTTTGCAAAGGCACATTCTGCTTATCTCCAGTGCATCGTCCCGCCGTTATTATTTCTGCATATTAGTTCATCGATTATACATAAATATACCAATAGCAAAGGAAAACCTAACAACAAAACTCCCATCGCAATTTGGCTGGTTCTTCATCCTCCAAAGTCACTGCCTGCTCTGCTTGGATTTCATATTCTGACTATGATGTGTTCATAAACCATAGTGGTCTGGGTGTTGAGAACACTTTCACTGTGTTTGGACTTCTTATTCCGACTAGAATGTGTTCATAAACCATAGTGGTCCCAATGTTAAGAATACGTTCATAAACCATAGTGGTCTCGATGCTAATGTTAAGAATACGTTAGCTAGTCGTTTTTATATACACCTTATTTGTTAGAATAATCACGACGCCCAATGCCTATTCTTACGATGGCTAGTCGGTGGCAAGCGGTGGAGTCGACGGGAGTAGTTGAAGAAATAATGGCAGATTGTTGTAGAATCTATGGCTGTGTGGTGTATAAATTGTCATGTGTTGAATGAAATTTTCAAGCTCTCTTGGAGAGTCTTCCAGTTCCATCAACTGGTATTAGAGCCATGGTAGTGAGGAGTTGGAGAAAGCAGGCCGGTGTGTGTTGACTGTATACCTCGGGTTACAGTGTGTTGCATATTTGCTGGAGGAGGCGTAGCCCACATTGTCAGTTGTGAGAGAGCCCGTTGTGCACCGAAATTGGCAATGTTGTCTGGAGCAAAGCCGAACGAGAATTTCTATTGCAAATTTGATGGTCCGAAAGTGGCTCGGCAAACATCGAGGGTTATCAAATTTTATCGGTTGTTGTAGTTCTGTCGCCCAAAAATATGCACTTGTAGAGGCTAATTGACCAAGGGAATCGAGATATAAAGAAACTGTCTCCCTGTTGGGCCTTATTTGGTGCGATGAGCGTGGATCTGTGTATTGTAAGGGCTCGTTGGTGTGGTTGTGTGTAACCCTAGAGCACGTGAATGATGTGTAAGTGTGATGCAGGGTTACCCCCGCTTACACCCACAATATGCATGTCAAATGAATAAGCACATTTGTCCCAGGAATTTAACTCACAAACGAGTCAAATATTCATTTAGAATATGGTTAAGGCCCCTTTCTTAATTTCTGCAGAATAATTTATAGACTAACCAAGTCTAACCTTTAATCCATCCTTTCCTTTCTATTGGGACTCATTCACCCTCATAAACTTTAGTTTAAACCTTAAGCCGCATATAATCAAACTCCACACTTTGCTTTGTTATATCGGACTTAACCACAAAACCCTCTATCGCATTTTATTTCTATTATAATTCTTTTATAATAGAAATACACATAAACATTCATAAACTTACCTTTTTGCCTTTTTCCTCAATCCTTACACATTACTGATGCGAATTAATCTTCGTCGTTGATCTTCTTCGTGATCCTACGGCTGATGTCTTTTCCTGATCACCAACGAGCCCGACGCTTTGTGACCATTGATCTAGATCCGCTTGATCTGATGATCCAAAATGATTTCGAGTGAGACACAAGCACGGAGAATACCCGCCCGATAAAGCGGTTTTCTCTCTCCACTCTTGTGCTATGTGTCAAGCGATGAATGGAATTAGGTGATTACCCTTCAATACCACTTACCATTTTTTCTCCGCCCGATAATCCGCTTATAATTTTAAATCTACCTTCCTTTGTTAACTAACTCCCGAGCTTGTTAGCACCCAATGACCGTAGATCTTCTACCATCGATGGCTGTGACGACTTCTCCGGATTCCTCTTCCGCTATTGCTTAAATCAATCTCTGTCGTTCATTTCTTGACACCAGTCTACGTGATTTAATCTTGGCCGCTCATTTCCTTCGACCTCGTCCATTGATCTTCGAGATCCAACGGTTCCTATGCATTGAGGACTCACCTCTTCGTTCTTCCCTTTGCTTTGACTTCAATTCATTTCTTCAGTGTTTTCCCTGTGGTTTCAAGTTTTCTTCAAATGTTTCGTACTTCCGCTTCTGCTGCTCAACTCACTCCTAAGCTTGACCTCTGCGAATTATCACATCGCAGTGTCTCCAAAGCTTCACTCTAATATTTCAACTGGATTCAAAGACCCACTATGATTCCTCTGAATCATTCTCCTCCTCTATGTATTTCTACAGAACTCTGCCTGCGACCTCTATTACAGAACCTACGAATTCACATATAATTCATTCATTAAATACTCGTTTCATGCACTTACACAATTATGAAATAAACCTCTGTATATATAAGTATAAACAACTGATTACATATCGAGACTCTTTCTCTCAGGCCTGATCTTCAATATCAGTGGCCTCTGGTTTACAGTCTTCCTGTAGGCTTACAGTCACACCCTAGCTAGCACTATCTAACTAGTTAACTATCTACTGTCTAACCATCTAACTCTTGTTTATGCCTTTTAGGCTTACATTTATACCAGAAAGGTTTTGTTGAACTAATTCTAGTTCAGATCCTTAATCTACTGAAATGACTCCTAAATGTCCTCTAAGTCCACTTCTAACTCCAGTTAATCCCTAAGAATCCTCTCTAGTTCCTCGAATCATGAAACTACCTTAAGAGTTATAATTGACTTCTAACTCTCTCGTCATTATTAACCACTCATGTTCTCCTTCATTCGACATTATTTACAAACATCCTCACAACATCTAATTAATTATTATTCTAATCACTTAAACATTAATGATTACATACATAGGAATCCAACTTCCTTGAAAATACAAGACCCCCTATGTCTACTAGAATACAATTAAATTGTTTGAGCTGAATGTTCCTGCATCAAAGTGCAGTTGAGAGACTGTGTTAAATGCGGCTGAAGAAATTGCGAAGTCTCATAATCCCAAACATAAGGTTGACCAAGAGCTCCTCTCATCCTTCACGCCCATCTGAAGTTTGGTTTTGTTGAGGTTATGGTATGTGATGAGATCGAGGAGCCCAATGTAGAGGTGAAATCACCAGTGGCCCATAAGAGCACCTCATTGGTTCTCCATTTAGAGATGGGTGACGTCGATGTGGCATTTAAACTAGCGGTGAGGGAAGGGCAACTGTTCATGAAGAGGTTGTGGAGCATCCTTGGGGTCAGCGATATGAAAAGGTGAAGGATCCCTATGGCTTTGTATGGAGTCTCACTACTACCATTAAAGAATATGTCTAAGGTGAGGACATCGATGGATTATCCACTTCGTTGTTGACTGGGCCGCGGTATCGTTCAAGGATTAGTCGTGAAGGATTTTAGTGGATTAGGTTGAAAGGCCTACACTTGGAACTATGCCGAGGGTGTCTCGAGCGACCTCCTTGAGAATGTGTCAAAGATCAGTCAGATCTGCGTAAGGATGTTGTTGCCCAAGTTCCTGGTGTCGTGGAGTAAGGCACAAACACCGATTTTTTGGGAATTTTGCAGCTTGAAGATCTGACTGTTAATAATTTGTGGTCAAAGATTTTGAGAAGCCTGTGAGCCGTTCCGTCATCTGTTGTGGAATAGAGTTGTTGCTTGCAGAATTTCAGAGAAGGAGAGGTAGGGCCTCTTGTAGTTGAGAGTTGCAGTCTGAAGTGTGTAAAGTCGTGGAGTTTGCCCCTGGTGTACCGAGGACAATCGCAACCTGAGGTAGCTACAACTATTGATCGTTGTGTATGGTGTGATGGAGAGCTCGGCAGATCAAGCCAGCTTGGAAGCTTATTTTAGTATCTATTAATGTCATAAAGAAATCACTGCAGATAGTAATTTTTTGGTGGTGCCCGGTGTTCGAAAGGAGTCATGAGTCTAGGAAGAGGTGTGGAGGCGCCGCCTTGAGAAGCAGCAAGCAAGCTTGTAGAATTTGCAGCTCATGGACAATCATGTGGTAAAATGCATTGTGAAGTATTTCAGTGTCCCTGAAAAGTTTGATCCATCAAGATTTGAGGGAGAGGGATGACCTCCCTACAAGTTTGTCTTGTTTGAAGGTAGCCCATGAATGTGCATGAAATGGCCATTGGGGTCGTTTCTTCATAGAATCTATTGAAGAGGAGGCACTGTTAAAAGGAGCGTGTGAATTTTGTCATGGCGACCGTGGTGTGATGGTGTGGTTGCTAGGATCTAGCAAAGATCTGTTGGGTGAAGAGCACTGAGGAGAGTTGAGCGTTGTGGACGTTACTGAGGGTGAATCGAGTCACCTAGAGGAGAAGAAATTCGTTGCAGGAGAAGATCCCCGTTGGAGTCTTGTCTGACAGGAGGAGGCATAAACTTGAGCCAGCATGAAGCAAAGTAAAGAGTTGTGTTGTTGTCCTATTGTGTGTAGAGCAACATGGAGTGCATAGCGTGTAGTAGAGACCCTGAGTAGATCGAGCCACAGAAGGAGGTCATTTTGCTTGGCCGATTATTGTAGTCGGATTTGCTACAGGAAGAATTTGAGTCTCTTGTGTGCATTCCAGTGTTGTCCGGAAGAGGGCATAAGAGTGAGCCTAGGAGCTTAGAGACAGTGTGCAAAGTTGTGGGCTCTGTGATGTGAAGAGCCAGAGGAGGGTTCGATGGTTGTGAAGGGAAGGTGGAGTATGTCGTGTCATTGATGCTATTGGAAAGCGTTGTTTCCAATGGAGTGTTCGTTGAAGAGGGTTGTGCTGCCCGTGATGTCTTTGTGGTGCAAAGAGTGATCTAGCGGAGTGTTGGTAGATGAGAGTGTCTACAACCGAGTGTCAACTAATGAAAATCGTGTTGACCATGACGCTTGTTTGGCATAGATCCATTGGAGTGTTGGCAGATAAGAGTGTGTGCAACCCACTGTCTGCTAAAGAAGGTTGTGTCGACTGTGACGCCGATGTAGCGCAGATAGTATCCAGTGGAGTGTTCGCAGATAGGAGTATCTACAACCGAGTGTCCATTGATGTCGACTGTGATGCTTGTGTGGTGCAGAGAGTATCCAGTGGAGTGTTCACAGATAAGAGTGTCTACAATCGATTGTCCACTGATGAAGACTGTGACGCGTGTGTGGCGTAGATCACAGAGAATATCCAGTGGAGTGTTGACAGATAGGAATGTCTGCAACATCGTGTCCACTGAAGAGAGTTGTGCTCTGTGAAATCAACAACAAAATATGAAAGCCCCCTTATCAATTTTTTTTATACATTGTTGTAAGACCTCACTAAGACTGAGACTAGCAGGCACCTTAAAGTTTAAGTCGTCATGATTAAGGGGAGGTTTGTTAGAATAATCACGTCGCTTGATCTCTGTTCCCATGACGGCTAGTCGGCGGCAAGAAGCGAAGTCAACAAGAGTAGTTGAAGAAATAATGGCAAATTGTTGTAAAATCTATAACTGTTTGGTGTATACGTTGTCATGTGTTGAATGAAATGTTCAAGCTCTCTTGGAGGGTCTTCCCAATTCCATCAACTAATGTTCATAAACCATAGTGGTCTGGGTGTTTAGAAAACTTTCACTATACTTTTTATTCGGACTAGAATGTGTTCATAAACCAAATTGGTCCCAGTGTTAAGATACGTTCGCTAGTTAGTTTTACAGACGCCTTATTGACCATGGATTCATCTTTATGGACAAGTTCGAATTGGAGAAGGATAAGAATATTTATTCTCGCCAATCGAATAGCCTCTGTCCACGCTACCAATTTTCCCTATTGTTGCCCAGATGAACTCCTCCCAATGAAAGATTCTGGAGCTACCATCCTTCTGTCTTTCTCAACATAGAGCATTATGTGGTTTGTGAGTGTTAAAAACAGAGTAGTTTGAATATATGCAAAGGCTCCTAGATAAAATGACATTTGACCGACAAACAGGGGAACAAAATGACATTAAGACTATACAAACGTTTGGTCACCACTTCGTTTTCGTTTTAAATATTTAGGTAATAATATGTTAGATACTTGTGATTTGATGAATGAAATAGTCTCTTTTTTTGAGTGAACGGGTCATATTTCACCAATGGGCAAGGAAGATAGATTGTTGTGGATGATCAAAAAATTGAATAATTGTCCATGTGTAAAATTATTCCTTTTTATATAAAATCTTTTCATATCAGAAGGTAATCTATTCCTATAATTTGGCCGAGTATGATGCAAATAATCAAAAAATTGGAGCGTATTTGCTCGGACACTATTCAAAAACTGAGAAACGCTCTTCCTTATGTAGTGTGGATAGAATGAGTGACGATCCCACTTTTCCACGCGTGTTAGTTTTCAATTTGTTGGATTGATATAAAACGCATGATACTTGGACGTTTCTATTTGCTTATTTCTCTCTCAATTAAAGTTATTCGGGGACCAGGGCGAGCTCTTGGATGAGGCCTTACATGACATTTTCAAAACAGTTCCAACGACACTAGTGGATGTGGCAAAATATCCAACTGGCTTGAGCGTGAGAGTTTGAAAAAGCAGTGCTATCGCAGCATGAGGAGGAGCTGGTGAAAACAGAGGTTGTTGGGACTGTTGTTGATATGGGTGGGGTGGTGAAAATGACACGTGCCAAAAAATTGTTCAATTATAGGAGATCATGTTACAATAAATCCTCTAATGAATGCTCCTTTATATTTGATCTTAGAGAAAGGGCAGCTGGAATGTCTCTAAACTCTGTGCACAGCTAGGTTATTAAGGACTTGAAAGGTATAGGCGTCAAAATTGAGAGTAGTGGGCAAGGTATACCTGAAAGGCATCTCTCATATTATCACGCTATTATGATTGTAGAAGATGTAGATAATGCCGAACAGCTAGATATGCTTTTGCCAATTAAAATATTCTTAGTCCCAGGAGCTCAGGACTGTTAGGGTCGTCTAGTTATAATTTAGTGGGAAGGCAAATTTGCTTGTACAAAATAAAATGTCTGGTGCCGAGGTGCCAATTTTAGAGTCCAATTTGATAGAGGAGTCTGCATTGTCAAAGTTGACAGTACTCGGGAATCTGTAGATGGTGTCCAAATTGTCAAAAAGCAAAAGGTTCTTTCTTCTAGATCCTCGCCATTGTTAATGTCAGCATCAACGGACCAACCCACTTGCTGACAGATTTTGAGGGAGATTTGTGGGTCTGGGGGCCAGCCTGGTCCCTTTTGTTTGCTAACGCCTGTCATTCACCAACTGAGCTGTACTCATGACAAACAGTCGTTTCAGCGTAACGCTGTTTTCTTTTCTTTTTAACTCTATGAGGTAGATTCTAGAACTCTAATATATGAGTAATTTATTGCTGTTTCTTCTAGAACTCTTCAGTTTAACCTTGCTTATTTTCTACGGTTCTTCCCGGAATTAAAAATTTGAATTATTATTGCACGGCTAAAAAGATTGAAACATTCTACTAACTTATTTGCGGTGATCACTTTCGCAATTCATACATTAGCATCAACTTAAATACCCAAAATAATTTCTCAGACATTAATTCAAAACACCAGCGGATTTGGGTCAGGAGAATGCACTAAAATTGTTGTTGTTTATCACAGAATTAGTTTTCTTGGTAGGCAAGGAAATAGGTTAATGTTTTAAGGTTTAGAGATATTTAGTAGGAGTGAAAGACTGTTTTTTATTACCTATAAGTAAGTAATTCCAAGTGTCATGATAGCTGTCATAATAGCTGGTAATTCCAATGGACTATTTTCTTTAAATAACATTAATAAGTCGACTTGCATTTACATATAGTAGCTAGTAATGCTTTTTAATAATGCTTTGGTAAAATCAATGTATTCGACAGTCCAATTCCAAATAATACCAAATACATGCGTGTTTAACATTGGTTTAGATGCATCCATCTAGAGAATAGATATTGTGTCGAATTTAATGTTGATTTAATTTTATGTATATTATTATTATTATTATTATTATTAAATAATTATAATGGTTTAAATAAATTTATTTTTAATAAAATATTTTAAATAAATTAGAATGGTTTATTTTTTTTTATTTTTTTTTAGGTTATATATTAAATTGAAATATGAGTGTTTTTTTTACAAATGATATGTAGAACTTTTAAAGCAATGATTTTGATATATATATATATATATATATATATATATATATATATATAACAACATTTTTTTTATGGTAATTTAGCACTAACTTCTAATGTTTGAGTACATGAATTTTTAGCCCATTACTGCGAGATTGTCATGGATGTGGAAGGGAGCACCCTCACTCTTTGATATAGTATCTAGCCTCAATGAGAATTGAGCTTGGATGGGCATGGAGCTACTCCACCTACTTTACATTCAAACCATGAGCTCATGTGCTTACAAATTGAAGGACATTGGGTGGGATTTGTAATGAGATGAATTAATATAATATCTCTATGTGCATCCACACATTCAATCCCTACCTATAGGTGAAACTGTCGCTCCAGGAAAATCCCTTTTCAGTTCATTGAACAATTCTCATTGGTGATAAAGTGTTTGCTCTTCCCTAATGGATCTAAAAAAAAAAGTAAGGATATGAGAGTAACCTTTGATCCACTTATTTATGCATGGGTCACAATACCATTTAATATAATCTCTATCAGTGCAACCACATGTTTGGTTGCCACCTCAAAGTGACCCTATGGATCTAGAAAATCCCTCACGAGAATTGAAACTTTCCCAATAGTGAAACTCTTGCTACTCATCAATGGATCCAATAATAAAAATTAAAGGACATGGAAGTGGGCTCTAATCCACTTATGGGTGTACAACTCACGATTCAATATAATTGCTTTGAATGCAACCATACATTTGGCCGCTACCTCAAGGTGAACCACAGCTCCAGGAAAATTCCTCTTGGGGATTAAATCTTTCCTAGTAGTGGAATGCCCCTTGTTCTTTGCCAATGGAACCAAATCCTTTGGGAAAACAAAATTGAAGGACATGGAAAGAAGTTTTATCCAATTATGTGGATTAAATTAAAGGATGTGGGAGTGGGATTTGATCCACTTATCTATCCATGAGTCATGAGACCATTTAATATAATCTCTCTGAGTCTAACCACATGTCCCACCAATACCTTAAGGTGACTCTAAAAGCTCTAGGAAAAACTCTCATGGAAATTGAACATTCCTCCTCTCCAACAAATTTGACCCTTTTGAGTTAAAAAAATTTATTGGACATAGAAATGGGCTTTAATCCACATAGGTATAACATGAGACCATGTGATATAATCTCTTTAGGGTCAACCACATGTTTGATCACCACTCCAATGTGTGACCCATGGCTCCAATAGAATCCATCATAGGAATTGAACTCATCCACTCGTGAAAAAATTTGTGCTCCTCACCAATAAATCCAACCATTTTGGGACTACGCAAAAAAAAAAGTATGGTTTTTTAACCAATTTGTAAAGGCACTAATGAGCCTCCATCAAGGTTGAAGTCTCACTAACACTATTATATAAATATTTTGAGTGGACTTTGGACCTTGTGCTAGGTTATGTTCATGTTGTTGTTTTGGCGGGAATTTGGTTATCAAGGAATGCTACCTTATTTGAGGATAGAGTCATTATCCCTACATATTGTGGTTTATATAATTGGAATATTCTCAATAACTTTCCGCAAAATATGACCATTAAAATCCCTAGGGTCATTGATGAAGAATTCATTTAGATTTACTTTGATGGTTTAGCTTAAGGAAATCATATCATTTGTGGAGTTGGATATATATGTTATTTGTCATACTCTCATTATTTGAAATTCAAAGTAGGATTCGAGACAAGAACCAATAATGCTTTGGAGTTAATAGAGTTAAAATTGACTCTTTTGTTGGCAACTGAAAAGGAGGTCAGAAAATTCAAGTCTTTGAGACTCTCTTGTCATTATAAATCGGGTGGAGGAATATTTAGTTATGATCTAAGTGCCTTGAGAATGATAAAAAAGTTAACAAATATAATCAAATTCAAGGGGGAAACCTCATTTCACAATGAATATATTACAAAAGACAATATGAAATGATGCTAAGACTAGGTCTCCTTGGTATTTATGGTAGACAAAGGGTAAATTATAATGAAGGGGCACAATGAAAGGTTTTGAAATACATAAAAATGTAAATGTAATAACTCAATATTTAGGTATTAATAAGGAGATTTATGTGCTTAACATGCTCTTCCCCTTCCAAAAAAAAGAAAAACCCTTTAACACTTTACTATGGATGTTTTTGCATGAATAACTCATCTTCCCATGTCACCACTTCTACTAGCAGATTCTTCTATTTGATGTGGTACTTAATAATTACTTGATTTTATAGCTACTTAATCTTTGTTTAGAGGATTGTTTCTAGTTCTAGTATAATCTTCCCTTGTTCATTAATTTTTAGTAAAAGAGTTTGGATTGGGATCTTGTCAAAAATTACACCCTTGAAACAAGAAACATAGAAGATTGGATGTAAATGTGAAGATGAAGGAAAATCCAATTTGTAAACCACACTTGCAATCATATACAACACCTTATAGGGACCATAATTCATATGTGCTAATTTATTATCCTTGTTTTGTTTTTTGAGGGACATCTATTTATATGATTATAGCCTTAAAAACACCTAATCTCCCACTTCAAACTCCTGTTAATTGTGACGCTGATATGCTTGTCGTTTCATCCTATTTTGTGTTATAACAAAATTGTCATTCAATAGTTTGACAACCTCTTGTTGGTGCCCTACGTAGTTTTCCACTACTTAAACCTTAGAAACTTATTTCAAGGGTGATGTGATGGATGGAGGATGATATCCATAAAGTGCCATAAATGGGGACATTTTTTTATAAAGTATGGAAGGATGTGTTCTACCACCATTCATGCAAGGGAAACCACTTGACTCATTTTATTTATTTATCAGATATAAAGCAATGAATATATCCTTCTGAACATCTATACAAATTGTCACTTTTCCCATCAAACTGAGGATCGATGATAAGATGAGCTATGAGGCAATTATCATATGAGTACCCAAACAAGAAAATAATTTAGTCCAAAATTTCCATTTATTATTGGATCTTCGTCACTTACAATAATCTTATGGATTCCATGTCACTTTTGGAATATTTCCATGAATGTCGATTCCAATGTAGTTTCTTTAAAAGGATGAGAAAGAGGAAAAAAATGGACATACTTTGCCAATCAATACATTGCTACCATAATGCAATTATTTCTTTCAAATTTGGATAATCCTATAGTGAAATCCATTGAAAATTATTTACAATGTCAACTTCATATAACTAATGGTTGTAGGATACATCAGGTCTTAATTTTTCTCCCTTATTCTATTAGTCGACCATGCAATTTTCCATACAAAATTTAACATAATTTTTAGGACCTTCCTAGAAGAATTCCTTCTTGATCATGTGGTATGTTTTCAAGAAAATATCCTCTTATTGGAGAAGTGGGCTAATCCAAAATGTACTTTTATTTGAGATGGGAATTCCTACATAAATATAGGTGATCATGATACAACAACATATCATCCTTTAACACAAATTTATCTAATGCACTTAGGCCCTCCTGTAGTTGTGGAATGATATCATATACATTCTTATCTTTCTTCCATTCTATCCTTGCTTCTTCCACCTAGTGAAATCATGGAATAGAATATCACATGGTAAACCCTCTATTTCTTCTTCTTTTCTTGAAAGTGAATTTTCCGCCATATTGTGTTTTCCTTTTTTTGTAGATAATATCAAAATCATAAATTAGCATATGTGTAGTCGACTTTTTTTGTTCATATGAAGATAATCATTGTTTCAAGCAGTACTTCAAATTATCATGATATTTTTCTACTTTGAACTGTCTTCCAATTAGGTAATCGTGTCATTTTTGAACCACATATAGTATGACCAAAATTTATTTCTCATAAATGGGTTTAATCAAGTTCTCTCCTTTGTTGGATACTTTTTGTTAGCACCAAGTTTGTACTTTCCTAAAGGTTCACAAGTTATGATTTTCAATCAATTGTACAAGGTGTAAGGGCCTGTATTTTTTTTTTTTTTTGTGTAAATTACTATATAATCCTAGAGACATGTAAAAGCAAGTCATTTCACCTAACCCCAATATTTCCCTAAGTTTTTTGCAACGAAATGAGCCTATCGCAAGCCTACAACTAGCGCGCTCACAGAAAAACTTTAAAGTTTGGTTTTCAATTTGTTACCCTTATCATTCCAAATGCCGAAGTGGTTTTTCACAAAGTTCTACCTTTTTTCTCCTTAATTTGACATTTAGCACCATTTTAAAGCCCAATAAAGAATTCTAAAATCAAACCCTAAAAACAAAAAGTTTTCCCTAAACTGTAATTTCCAGCAAACCCAAAAAATCATTTGCAGTGCACAGGAAGGTTGTAGTAGGGTTTATAGTGTCTCACTAGGGGGATTCAAGGTTGTGGAAGGGTTTAAAACATCAAGTCAGGGGGATTCAAGGTTGTGGAAGGGTTTACAACATCTAGCCAGGGGGGTTCAAGGTTGTGGAAGGATTTGCAACATAAGAGCATTTGCAAGATGGGAAGATCATGTCATGTGAAACGTTTTGAGTTGGATGGAATGTAATTGTAGGTTTATCAATAAATATTGTCATTTTTCTGAAATGTGGGCTGGGAATCAGTCTTCAATCACTTCAATGAACATAACCTGAGTTGGCGTCATGAATTTATATATTATTTTAATGGCAACACAACCCGAATAAGAACCCTACAGTTTCCAATCACCAAAGAATCCATTACAGAGGCCACGGGTTTTCCTACTAAAAGAGAAAGATGGTTTGAAAAGTAGAGACTACAAAACATGGACCTAAATTTCCTCTTGAATGAGGACTTTCAAGACCAAGGCTAGAATATAGGAGTCCCCCAAAACATGATGAAGATTGAATGGTCTAGTTCTCTAAGGACTGTGTGACTCTTCTTCACTTATGAAGGCAGGTACTCTTAAACTTATTTGTATCACATGAGGCTTTTGTGTCATTTAGAAAGTTTAGGACAATGGATTTGCCCTATTTTCTTAATCAAAGTCTGCTGAAAATTTCTACAAAAAATAGAACCATACCTGAGTTATTACCTCATGACATATGTAATCATGACCTAATAAAGATACTATATACTCATGAGTTGAACAAGCAGGTGGAATAACTGAGACAAAGAAATGTTAGAAACCTTGCACCCCAAAGGAAAAGGAGAGGTCAAACTGAAATTTATGTTAAAACCCTAGCTCAAGAAACAGAGGGAGAATCTAGTCATATCCATGTTGAAGAACATTTTGAAAACCCAACAAAAGAACCAAAGGTTAGGGTCTATGAGAGGAGAACAAGAAGACAACAAAAGAAAATTCTAGAAGAAGAGGAGGAAAAACATAAAACAACAAAAAGTGAAAAAGGAAAAAACGTAAACAAAATAGGGAAACATGGGATGAAGAAATAGAAACAGAGCCTAGGGTTTAATGTAGAAAACCCCATATTCTTCCTAAAATAAACTAATGCTGAGTTTGAAGGAAAAGGTCAAACCTAAGCTAAAGGGGGAAGTGATTGTTGATGAAGACGAAGTAATTTTGAATGTTTCAAAGAGAAAAAAGAAGGCCAACAAAGAGAGAAAAACAGAGTATGTAGGAAGAAAAGGAAAATAAGCCCTAAAAGCTAGCAAAACCATATAGAAAGGTACTAGAAGGATGACAAGAAGCCAAGACAAGTTAAACCTTATTGCTCAGACTATACAGGCTATGGAAGTATGATCAAATTAGCTTGTTGGAAAAGAAATATACAAAACCCTAATTTTGTTGAAAAAACCCTAATTCTACTTTAGTATTTTGGCATGCTTCATTTCATCTATTTGATAGTTGGTTTATTTTTGATATACTATTGTAATATGTCATAAAGGGTTTTGTGGATAAGGGAGGAAAGAAAATATAAGTCAACACAAGAGAAAAGAGCCTTAAAAGGGGTAAACAGTTACACGGGACAATTTCACAGTTTCAATAGATTTCACAGGTTCATGTTTCAATTTTTCTACCAAGTAGGAATACAAGTTACAATTCCATATATGAAGCCTACAAGGGTGTGAACAGTTTCAAGCCTACACTTCAGCGATGACTCTTCCTTTTCCTAGAAAAAATGAAGAGGATGCATACAATTGTTTTGAGATGATTTGATCTATGTTTAAATGGAAAATAGAGATCTGAATAGATACAAAGGTAGGATTTTAATTGTGTTTTGTAAATTAAACTCTAAGATATTGTAAATATTTCATAGTTATGCAACCACACTTTGTGGATCTAAAACTTTATGTATTTTCCCTATATAATACATTAGAAAGGAGGGAAAAAGGTTAGATTTTAGAAACAAAAATAGTCTTTTTGTTTTGTGATCAATTTGTTGATTTTTAAGTTCCAAGAGTATTAGGAGAATATGTTCATGATACATATATTCTTGTGATCATGTGATCAATCTGTTCTTCTACTATGATAGTTCCCTTTTCTATGTGATATCATTTAGTTTCTTTCTTCTGATGTTTCAATGAGATTATGTGACGGAATTCATTAGTAAATGTTATGGTTAATAGAGTTTAATCATCTACATTATTTCTCCTAAAGCTTGCAATATTCATGTTTCATGCCCTCCTATAGTTGATTGTTTTCTTTTTCTACTAATATTAATAAATTGTTTGACAGGTCAACATTCTGCCATTTCCCTGCCTCTGTCCCTCTTGAGTCATAAAGTCAATATCTTGTTGTATACATCTGAAACCTAATTGGTTGACTCCATTTCCCAATAGATTACTTGCTTTATCCTTACCCTAATGAAGATCCAAAAATCCTACTGAAGATCTAACAATTATTTGAAGACACAACTAGTTGCTAAGATAAGTGATTAGGTTGTCAAAGAGAGCCCTCTCTGGATTGAAGGGGCTTGCCTTACATATACAATTTTTTTTTGAAAAGGTCACCTTAGGGAGTTCTTTGTCACATCCAAGAAAACTTTATGAGTGATAACATCTTAGCAACTATACTGGGGATACAAAAGTATATCTTCCCTTTTAATGATCAGATCTACTTACAAAGGGAAAACATAAGGTTAGATAACAACATTATTTGTTCTATTTTCTTTGGAAACTCCATAGCACAAAGTTTGAGGTGATTTTATTAGAAATTCTTGCGTATAGAAGGATTCACACAAGGAGAAAAAAAAATCCTAATCCACCAAAGATCCTAACAAACCTGGAAAAACCCTTTAGGAAAAGGAAGTCTACAAAAGAAATAGGTACCATTCTTTTAGAATAGTCTTTGTCTCTACCTAAAGAGATAAACTTTGTTGAAGACATTTAATTTGATCCAAAACTTGAGCATAGTTTATTCGGGTCAAAATCATAGTCTAATTTGTCATAAACTGTTCTTGACGAAAAAAACTTTAAACCTTATATTCCTAATACTTGTTCAAGGATTAAATGTTTTAGAAGAAGAAAAATATATTTGGTTAAAGTTTCACAAATTAGAGCATTTGGTTCATCAATTTCAAGTAGTTGTTTCTAAATCTACCACATTTTAGTATTATGTCCTACCATTCTCTACTCCAAATATTTCACTTCCATTCTTCATTCCATACTATTATGTTCCAACTATTTATGTTGAATCTGTTATACCCCTTTAATCAATTATTACAACAACAGTTTCACTTCCTCTATCATCTGCACTCCAGATTCCTAGTATTGGTTCAACCTCACCTCACACAACCATGGCTCCTAGATGTGCCCCTCTCAATCTCCAAGCTCCACTACATGATCTTCCTCTGAATTATGGTCAACATTTACTTTAGTTTGATGGTACAGGGCCCCTTACAACTCAACAACATGTAGATAAATTGAATGACTTCATAGATTTGGAGGAGGTAGATCATGAAGAAGCTAAACTAAGATTTTTTTCACAAAGTCTCTCTGGAGAGGTCAAGAAATGGTTTAGAGGACTACCAATAGGAAGCATTGCAAATTTTCAATAGTTTGAACAACTCGTCCTTGCTAGATGGGAGGTGAAGAAAAACCCTTTGCAAATCTTAGCTTAATATGAGAATCTAAAGAGAAACCTAGGGGAAATTGTTAAACCCTAATATGAAGCCCCACTCCCCCACTATTTAGCCTTGCTTCACTATCTTGGTGGTTTTGATTCTGAGTTAGCTTATCAACTCAGAGAAATAAATCCTATTACATTTGAAGATATGAATGATTTAGGAGTGGAAGCAATTTTGTTTTCTAGGAAGGCAAAAATGAAGACCAATGAAAGAGTAGAATTTAAGGATGAACCATATTCTTTAGCAAATACCAAATTTGATACTGTGTTAAAGACAACAGAGAAATCAGTTGACAAGTTAACACCTCCCAGAGGTGAGCGTCAACCCCAAGTTAGAAATTGAAAGTTTAGAAGGCCACCTTGACCTCAGGGTCTCCAGAAGAATCCATATGAACAACAGATAGTCAGACCTCCATTTCATGAAAATTTTGTTCATGAGGAAGATAATGTTAGGCCCCTATACTACTAGTGTAGCCCCTTATTGTTATTAGTACAACCCCCTTATTATATTGTTGTACCCATGTAGTCCCCATATTGTTATTGTTGTGCCCCATACAAGCCCACTATTGTTATTATTGTGCCCTTACATTATTATTGTTATGTCGACTTTGATTATATTATGACCCCTTAGACTCCTATATATAGAAAGGAGGTCTTGTCATTTGTATCATCAAAGAATTTTTTATTTGTGTAATGTAAAGAAGGTTGCTCCCTCGAAGAGGCTTATTTATAAGTCGTTGATCTATCTTTTCTATCTTTTTGTGAGTTGGTTTCATAACATTTGGTATCAGAGTTTTGGATTCTAGGGTTTCTTCGCTCCAAATAGGTCATCGTGGAATTTTTGCTATAAATATTTTTCTGCGATGTTTCAGAAGTGAAAAAAAAAAACCCATTTGAGAAGACATCGTGCTGAAACTCAGATCCAAATTTTAGATCTTGTCTTGCTATATTGTAGGAGATATGATATGAGGAAGTTAGGGTTTTGGCAAGCTCCAAAATTTCATCTAAAACAGGTCATCGTGGTATTTTCGATATAACCTTTTCTCTACGAAGTTTCAGAAGCTAAAGAAAAAACCCATTTGAGAAAAATCCGTTCTAAATCTTGGGTTTGAATTTCAGATCTTGACTCGCTATATTTTCGGATATATGATCTGAGGAATTTAGGATTTTTGAAGACTCCCGAATTACATCCTAAATAGGTGACCTTGGGAAAATCGTCATAAGTTTCTCTCTGAGAAAAAAATTGAAATTTCGTAAGAAGTTACAGAAAGAGGACGAACTGTAGTATTCTGTGCATATTTTTTAGATCCTAAGGTCGAAACATTGACATGTGGCACGTCGTGCAAGTTCGCTCTACTGAAACCTTATATAATCAGGTCATCTTAGGAGATTGGTCATAACCCTTTCTTGGAGAATCAAATTTTGATCAGCCTTGCGCGGTTAGAAAGAGGACTCAGAGGGCTATTGCAGGAGATAATTTCAGAACTTTAAGATCTGAAAGTACAGAGTTACAGTCATTTCAAGATTGAGCTCCTGAAATCAAGAAAAGGTTTAAGAAGTGAATGATCACATAGAGAAAGAAGAAATGAATCCAACCATATATTGTAATGCATTGGATAGAATTAGCACTTCTCAAGCTATCACGATAGAAGGACATATCAAGAAGAAAAATGTTCAAGAAGCGAAATATCACATTGAGCATCAAGAAATGAATCCGACCATATCTTGTAAAGTGTTGGAAGAAATTACCACTCCTCAAACTCTCAAGATAGAAGGACATATCAATAAGAAAAAGGTTCAAGTAGTGAAATATCACATTGAGCATCAACAACAAGTTCTCAAACTTTTAAAGGATAACATCACTTTGGTGCAGAATCGAATGAAACAACAAGTAGATCAACACCGCGATGAAAAAAGTTTTGATGTAGGTGATTGGGTATTTTTACAGCTACATCTCAAGCAAGCTATTTATGAGAAGGAAATGTTGGCAATACTACATGCACTTAAGAAATGGCGACCTTACCCAATGGGAAGACACTTCAAGGTAAAAATGGATCATGATAGTCTTAAATAGTTTTTAGAACAAATATTATCTTTAGAAGAACAAAAAAAATGGGTCACAAATATGTTGGGTTACAAAAAAGGGAAGAAAAAATTTGATGCAGATGCACTCTCAAGAAAGGATGAGGATGTGAAAGAATTGTCTTGTGCTATTTCTATTATCCAACCAGATTGGATAAACAAAGCAAGGGATGAATGGAAGAAGGATGAAGAAGTGTGGCCACTGATTCAAAAGTTGCAAAAGATCCTAATTCAAACAATAGTTCTAGAACTTGAAGAGGAAGGAAAAATCATATTGGAACCTAGAGCAGTCACAGAAACAAGAACCCAACAGCTATGAAATCGATCAATTTCAGAGCATCTAATCAAGTGGAAGAACTTACCCGCTGAAGATTCCACATGGGAGGACAAGAATTTTATATAGAAGCATCAAGAACTACTCAAGCGTTGAGGACAACACTTTTTGAAGGAGAGGGGCATGTTAGACCCCTATACTACTAGTGTAACCCCTTATTGTTATTATTACAACCCCCTTATTATATTTTTGTACCCATGTAGTCCCCATATTGTTATTATTGTGCCCCATACAAGCCCACTATTGTTATTATTGTGGCCTTACATTATTATTGTTATGTTGACTCTAATTATATTATGACCACTTAGACTCCTACATATAGAAAGGAGGTCTTGTCATTTGTATCATCCAAGAATTGTTCATTTTTGTAATGTAAAGGAGGTTTCCCCCTCTAAGAGGCTTATTTATAAGGTGTTGATCTATCTTTTCTATCTTTTTGTGAGCTCGTTTCATGACAGATAATAAAGAGACTAAACAACAACAAATTAATTGTTTTGATGATGAAGAAACTCATGTATTTCTAACGAAAGAAGAGAATGACAGGTCTGTTGAATGTTCAGAAGAAAGGGATAGTAAGCAATTGATGTTTGACTCGGAAATATATCAGCAAGTGTACAATATTGTTGTTGTTGATTTCCAGAGACAATATAACCTCATAGGTAAAAATATAGTTGCCGCGAAACCTCCTCCAATGAAAGTTGCAATTGAGCAGAAACAAACTGGGCCCAAGAAAGCAGAGGAACCTAAGAAAACAATGGAATTAAAGAAATATACATCTAAGAAGGGTGATGAAAGAAAAAAAAAGGAAATTTCAAGGATTTAGAAAACTTTCAGCCTTCTTTCAGTTTGGAAAATGAGATAGGAAAGGTTAAGATCTCAATTCCTTTTGTTGAATTGTTGAAGAATATGAAGTATAAAGAACATATTATAAAGATTATAAAGGGCTCATGAGTTGATCAAACATTGAATATCAATAATAATGATTCTTTGAATATCCAAGACAATTCAACTACATTCTTATTTGTCCTAATGCTACTGAGATAAATGAAGATGTGTCTCCCTTCTATGTTAGCTTTAAAATTCATGATATGGTTTTACATAATGCAATGCTTGATTCAAAGGATTCCCACAATTTTACGGCCAAGATTTTTATGGATAATCTAGGGCTAGATATCACTAGACGTTATAAAGATTTATTTCATTTGATTCAAGAAAGGTGCAGTTTTTAGAGCTGATTAAAGATCAAGTTGTGAACTTGACTCAAATTCCAACAAAGAGTATTGTGATGGATGTTGTGGTGGAAGATATACCACTAAGATTCATAATGTTACTTTCTCGTTCTCGGGCATCCAATGTGGGTGGTACTTTTCAAATGGACATGTCCTATGACTCTGTCCCTATTTTTGGAGAAACATGGAGACTTGATAGGGAGTTCAAATGAAATACGTGGTAAGTAGTTGTAACAACCCTGGTAAAAATCCATGTAAAAAAAATAGAAGACCACGGTTTATGGGAAACTTATTCCAAGCTGAATGGTGGGAAAAACATACTAGTGGGTGTTCATTCAATTATTATGGCTAAAGGAAATTGAAAAAGGAAATGGCAAAGGCTTTGGAAAGGGATGAGGCATTTATTGGCATTTTAGTTATGAAAATAATGGAAATTAGGAGAAAATGAAGGTGAAATATCACGAGGCGCATGTGAGGATAATATTGAAGGAAACTAGTGGAAAATGAAGAAAATAGAGGCCTCATTAATAAAAAAATGCTTCTGCGGATAAGTGGCTAGGCTTGGTCAGTGTAAGCTTGGTCAATTCAGTTTTGGAGCTCTCTCTCTATTCTCTCTCCTTCTCATTCTTTAACACTTAGAGTTTTCTTCGAGCACTCTTGGAGAGTGTGGCATACTTGGAGTTTTGGATCAAGAAGGAATGGGAAGAGCAGGAAAGGACAATAGGACATTCGGATCAACAACTACAATGGGTTTTTCTTGCAGGTACTAAGTTGCATGTATGTTGTACTCACTAGTTTTGGCATGTATGGCACATGCATGTGGATTCTTCGTTTTGATCTGTCATTGGCATGGAGAAATACCTGGATTGACAGTGTATTTTCCTATCTTTGCCATTTCCTGGATAGCCATGGTGTTGTGGGTTCATTTCTTTGTTTTTCTAGTTGGTTCTCATGTTTCCTTAGCTTGGGTTGAGTTACTAGTTCCTAGAAGCCCTGGTTGGAAAAATGCTCTGGAATCCCTGTAACAGCTTGGGTTTAGTTACTAGTCCTGGAAGCCTTGGTTGTACAAAAGCTATGGAAGCCCTTGTTGGGTTGAGTTATTAGGCCTGAAAGCCCTGGTTGGAAAAACGCTCTAGAAGCCCAGTGGCAGCTGTGGGTTGAGTTACTAGTCTTGGAATCCTTGGTTGGAACAAATTCTCTAGAGCCCTAGAAGGCTTAGGTAGAGACCAATTTGATGATGGTTTTATGATGTCCGATTGTGAGGTGGAATCATTGTTTAATGGGTTGAGGTGGTTTGGCCTCTGGAAGCCCTAGATGGTTTTGATTGATTTGTTTTATGAGATCCAACATTCATTCTTGAAATATGGCACTGGGCTGACTGATTGAAGAGAGATTTGGCTCAGCCATGTCTATGGTTGGGTGGAACATGGTAGTCCCATATCGGGTTGGCTTTTACATAATTAATATGAGGTCATTTATCCTTGTTATCTCATGATTATTATATTGGTTTATATGTGGATTATATGGTTTTTGTTTCCTTGGTATTTCCGTTGTTATTATGTTGGTTATGAATATGTATTATGACAATGGCTATGTATGGCTCTCCTCATGTTTTTACTTGTAAATGAATGAACAATGTATCTATGACCTAATTGATGAAATTGCAACTAATGTTATAAGGAAACAATGCCTTATAGCGAATCTCAGATAAGTATGAGACCCTTGTGCTTAGATATGTTATTTAAACCTGTAGATTTCATTGATGCCAAGTGTTTGACAGAATGTCAGTCCCGGTTGGGGATGGACATGCCTATTCATGGAGTAAGTTTTTGGATTATTAGCATTTTCAGCATGTGTTTAACGGATTCCAAAAGTTACAACAAGCTTTGGGCAGTGGCCGGAATTCTAGGCTTGAAAAGTGCCTTAAATTCCTCAAACTCTGGCACAGGTCTGTTGGAAATAGTCCCTCGACGCGGGAATGCAAGGTTGTGGGAGCACCCAGAGCTCTCTGGACACTAGAATGCCCATAGCATGGGAGCATCCAGAGGTTTAATACCTTAAAAACTCAGTGGGACCCAGGGGATGGTTAGCAGAAAGTTTGGGATGGCTCCTAGGGACCCTATTGCTGATGTTGAAGGTTTGTATGATGTGTTTCCATCAATTCCGCTTCCTTAACATGACTTAGGAGGTTGAATCATATCATAGTAACTTCTCGTCACATGTTTACCCCTGTTGGCAGGTTACTTTGGTAGATGTGGGAGGAGAGTGTTACAGAGTGGTATTAGAGCATGGTTCACCCCTCAGACTAGATGGGTGGTGTGTTGGTTATACATTCATGTCGGCTGCATATGTGTTGCTCATTCTTGTAGTCCATGTGCTTGTTGCATGTTCATGGTGTTGATCATGGTTGTAGTGATGTTTCCATTTGAAGGTTGATGGTGTTGTTGTGGGATGTGTCGTTATGAGTGTATGGTTGTATATGCATTTGTTATACATGTCGGTGTCTATGTGATTGAATTTTCATGGTGACGATTGTGTGCATGAGGTCATTGTATGAAATTAGGTCATCATGATGCTATTGGTATGTTATGATGCTAATGTGCTGGTTGATATAGAGAAGGAGATGTAGATCATCAAAGTGAGTTTCTAGTACTAGACTTTGGGGTAAAAGAAGATCGTCATACAGGTATTGCATGTTTGGCATGTAGGTATGTAGGTTAAGGATTGTGTATGTCTTTAATTCTATTGACTCTATGGTTACATATGAGATAGATGCTAGTTTATTAGTATAGTCATATGCACATGTCAGATAGTCATGAATGATAGTAACCTGTGGTTGTATGCATTACTATTATTGTTTTATGTTAGATAACTTGATGATTATGTTATATGTTGTTGATGAGAACGTTATGGGTTAACTTGTTGTTGTTATATGATAGTTAGATTATTGATTAGGTTATATGTTGTTAATGAACATGATATATAACTTTTTGTTGTTATATGATAGTTAGTTTGATGATTATGTTATATGTTGTTGATGAGCATGATATATAACTTGTTGTTGTTATATGCTAGTAACTTGATCATTAGGGTTATTACATTAAGATCTTGATGTTATATGTATCATACTAAGTTGGATTGGTCTATGTGAATGTTTAGGGTTATGACATTCAAGTATGAGTTAATATGGTGTGATATTATGTCATACTAATCTAAACTGACTATGCAAATGTGATTATTATGTATGAATGATAAATGTTTAAGAGATTTTGATGTTGACATGTTAGCTAGTGACTATTATGGATATCATGACCTTATTTGTGGTTGAGTTGATATGTTGTGAAGTTATATCGTGCTAATCTAGATTGATTGTGCAGACAAGATTACCTCCCCTAAGATACATTAAGGTATGAACTTTCTTATGTTGTCTACTTTGTGCTTGATTGTTTGATTATGGCGTCTATTTGGTGTTTGAGTGTTTGGTGTCTATTATGTGGTCTAGTTGATTTATTTAACATGGTATGTTTGCAATTTGGTTGAATGTTTGATTAATTGCATAATATGAGTATGTTCCAATGATCTTGTTTTAGGATGATTGTACTAATACATATGTGTTGAGATAGTTGATATGTACTTGAGTGTAATAGGTGATAGTTGTAGCAATATGTCTAATGACTATGAATTGACTATGGATTATGACATGATTGTTAGTCTTAGTAAAGGTTGATTTCAAATTGATAGATATGATTGTCTTGATATTTGGAACGTGTGGTTGACATGTGTGAAGAATTGTAGGAAACATGCTTGGTATTAACATGACAAGGTAATAGTTGATGTGTTTAAATAACTAACAGTTGGGTGATGTGACAATACATAGTAAGCCTCAATTGCAAAAAGGTAAAAAGGTAAAAGGAAGGAATTGAACAATAATTCCTTTGGCTATGTTTGGAAACCCTAGTTCCAAACGAATGAGTGATTTGTATACAAGAAGTATTCTTAACCTTAATCTTGTCTGACATTATGTGGATATGTGCTATAATCATGAACATGTACTTGACAGGTATATTAGCTAGTCTCTCGTTACAAGTGGATTTGTCAAGGGAATTGGAGTCCCTTGAGAAATGGCGTGTATGTGTTCAATTTCAAGCAACATGTTTGGCACAACAAGGTAAGGTAAATATTAGGTTGTTATGTTTATTTATGCACTGACAGTTACATGTTTATGGTAGTATGATGCAGGGGATTGCATGGAAAAAGAGATTATGAAATCTTGAAGAAGGCTCAGGTTGAGCTTTCCCTTGGAGGCTTTGGGAACCTTGGGGATGAAGTCATAGTGTTTGTTAATAGTCTTGTGCTTTTAGTCTTTTGGTGATTTGTTGTGCTTGATTGTGACTTTGTTTGTGTCTTGTGCATGACCATGCCACTTTGTTTGTGGTTTCATATTGTTGTTGGCTTTACGTTATTATCTTCTTGTTTTCTTCTCGGTCTTTCCCTTATTTTTTTAAGAGTCTTGGGAATTGGTTAAGGAAGGAGGAATTTAATGTAGCTCGAGGAGAGTTGTGTGGTACCTGATAGGCGTTGTAAGGTTTGGATGAAGCTTAGTGCATGTATAATGGAAATTAAAGACAAGAGTATGAAAACCAATTAGAATGGTTGGATCCATTAGTGTAAATGGATGATGGCAGGGAAGTCATGGGAAAGGTAATCAAGAAAGGTAAAGGAAATGGATTTGAGATGTTGGATGCGTTGGCTATGTGGGAACAATCATTCTCAATGCTATGCGTGGTGTGCACAAAAAAATGAAGTTCTCTTAACTGTGACCTTATGATATCTGGTAATTATGTTGTGATCACGTTTATGTTGATGTTTATATATGTATACATGTATGTGTGTCATTGTTTTATGTTGATGTTAATATGGATATATGTGTATGTATGTATATCGTTGTCTGACAATATCATGATTGTTTAATGCTAATATTTATATGTATATATGTGTATGTATGTATGTTGTTGTCTGACAGGGTCGTTAGGAATCATTCTTGTGGAGGAATGATTGCTTATGCAGGTGAATGACATGAAGAGGTTCCTGGTTTATGAGGAATCAAGTGGGAGAGTAGTCCTGACAAATCTACGAGGTTAGTATCATGTGGTTATGAGTTGATATTATGTGATTATACTATGTCTATCTTATGGACATGCTATACCAAGGGATACATCAGTGAAATGAAAGCAATGTGCGCTGCGACATGCTGGGATAAGCATGGATAAGATACTGGAAGAAATGTTGCTTTATAGAGATAGTGTGGTTTTGGATGTGTGGTACTACTGTTGTGCATATGTTGTATATGTTGCATCTGCGAGGTTGTGCGCATGCGGTGTTGTGTATATATAGTATGTGTACATGTTGTTTTTTCAATGTTACTTACAGGGTGGTACAAATAGTGTTGTGCGAATATTACATATGCAGCATTGAGTATATATGGTGCTATGTACAAGTTGGATATGTAGTGCTATGTACATTTTGTACAATGTACATGTTGGATATGTGGTGCTGTGTGCATATGGTGTTGTGCACATGTTGGATATGTGGTGTTGTATACATATGATGATATGTACATATTGTATATGCAGTGCTATGTACATATGGTGTTGTGTGCATGTTGTACAAGTGGTAATATGTACATATGGTATTTTGTGCATGATCTTACAAGTAGTGTTGTGAGTATGTGATGCCATGTACATGTTGTACATATGGTGTTTTGTGTAGGTGGGGTTGTGTACATGTGCATATGGTGTTGTGTACATGTGGTATCGTATACATGTCATGCATGTGGTGTTGTGTACGTATGGTGTTGTTTACACGTTGTACAGATGGTACAATGTATATGTGGCGTTATGTACACATTGTGCAAGTGGTGTCGTGTACATGTGATGTTGTGTACACATTGTGCAGGTGGTGCTTTCTATAGGTAGTACTGTGTACATGTTGTACATATGCTACTGGTGCACATGTGGTATTGTGTGCATGTCATACATGTTATGTTGCATGCATGCAATACTATGTACGTGCATTATGTAGTTGTGGTATCGTGATATGTGTACTAGTTGTGTTGTACTCTATGTAGTACATATATTGTGTTGTGTTGTACGCCAAGTGTAGGTACATGTATTGTGTGGTGTTGTACATTGGGTATAGATGATGTATTGCGTTGTAAATAGGGTGTAGGTGTGTGTATTATGTGGTGGCATACATTGGATGTAAGCATATATATTGTGTTTTGTTGTACACTGGGTGTATATGTATGTGTGGTATGTCAGGTGTAGGTGCTTGTATTTCATGGTGGTGTATGTCATGTGTGGTTGTATGTGTGTGATGCACACTAAGTGTATGTGCACATGGTTTAGGGGAAGGCACCGGATGTTTTTATAGTGTGCCAACCTATCTAGTGTGCGTATGAAATAAGGACAAATGTAGAAGCTAAGGATTGATTAAAGGATAAGTATCAGTATTTTAGTTTAGTTTTATTATGCATGAGATTTATGATTCTAGTCTATGTTGATTACATGTGATCTATGATTCTGGTTTATGATGATTGCATGTGATTTATGATTTTGATCTATGATGGTTATGTTTTGAGCTAACCTGATGTGATATGTTTATACATGATGATTTGGTCAAAGATGCTAGTTTGACTTGTTGTGATAGGATGCATATAGGATTGCAAGTGTATCTTATTAATGAGCTACAAATGAGGTACGATTTGAATTTATTTTAAATCTAATGGAAATTATTGGATTGGTATAGGAAGCACAGAAATTCTCAGTTGGGTGGTTGAATTTGACTGCAAGAAATAACAACAACAATGAAAGGAATTGGAAGAAGCAACAATATGTTGGTAAATAATTTAGGAGCAGGGCCATTGTGGGACACTGGTACCCAATAGTGTCCATTTATTTCCATGAGCATGCTATGATTGGTATGATGGTTTGATGCAGCGACATGCCTCTTTTTTTGTATCTTCTAATGCGAGGAAGCCTTTGCCAAGGGATGGACTACCCGAGATGGGGGTGCCAGCGGAACATGGAAGGTGTATGATTGCATGGAAGGGGGGTGACCAGATTGCCCGAGGGATATTGTAGCATAGAAGGGAAGGTCGGGGATTGATTTGTTTTTGTTCATTAGAATTACTAGATGGAATCATATGCACATTGGGAGTGCGACATGGAACAGTGAGCCAGTAACTGTTCACTGAGAGGAAAAGTGGCACGAGATTATAGCACTAGACATTGGATGCAGATTTGACTTTGATAGTGGATTATGGAATTCTTGGGAAGGAGGTGAATCCTGGTATTAATTTGAGGGTGGATGTGTGATCCTTTGGATTCCCTTGTTGCGGATGTAGGCATTGTATCCTTTTATTTCCTGGTTGATAAAATGTGCATATGTGTATATTATTGTAAATACTATATTGAGATGGATTTATAAAGCTCCATTGACAATATGATTATTTGATGGGTGAAGAAAATGTGTATGTGTACATGTGGCTATTTTAAATACCGCAATGAGTTGTGTTATAAAGCTCTAGTAAACGTTATGTTTGTCATGTTTTAGCAGATAGTCATTGTAAATACTGCAACAAGTTGTGTTATAAAGCTCCATGGGTAGTATGTTTTGTTTTCAATAGCCTTGTTGGTTATAGGTGTCATAAAACACCGAGGACGGTGTTCCCCCAAGGGGGAGGGTTCTGTAATAACCCTGGTAAAAAATCCATGTAAACAAAATATAATACCACGGTTGATGGTACACTTATTATAAACTGAATAGTGCGAAAAACATCCTAGTGGGTGTTCATTAAGTTATTATGGCTAAAGGAGTTTGGAAAAGGAAATGAGAACGGATTTGGAAAGGGATGAGGCATTTATTAACATTTTATTTATGAAAATAATGGAAATTAGGAGAAAAGGAAGGTGAAAGGTCACAAGTTGCATGTGAGGAGGAAATTGAAGGAAAATAATGGAAAATGAATAAAATAGAGGCCTCATTAATAAAAAGTCTTTTGGGGATCAGTTGGTAGGCTTGGTTAGTGTAAGCTTGGTCAGTTCAGTTTTGTAGCTCTCTTTCTATTCTCTCTCTTTCTCATTCTTGGACACTTAGAGTTTTCTTGGAGCACTCTTGGAGAGTGTGGCATACTTGGAGTTTTGGAGCAAGAAGGAAAGGGAAGAGAAGGAAAGCACAAGAGGACATTAGGATTAGCAGCTACGACATGTTTTTATTCCAGGTATCGATTTGCATGTATGTTTTCCTCACTAGTTTTCGAATGCATGGGACATGCATGTGGATTATTGGTTATGATCTATCATTGGCATGGAATATTTTCTGGATTGACAGTGCATTTGCCTAGTCTTGCCATTTCCTAGATAGAAATGGTGTTGTGGGTTCATTTCTTTGTTTTTCTGGTCGGTTCTCGTGTTTCCTTAGCTTGGGTTGAGTTACTAGTTCCTAGAAGCCTTGGTTGGACAAATGCTCTAGAAGCCATGTAACATCTTGGGTTGAGTTACTAGTCCTGGAAGCCTTGGTTGGACAAACGATTAGGAAGCCCTTGGTGGGTTGAGTTACTAGTCCTAGAAGTTCTCGTTGGACAAACGCTTTGGAAGCCCAGTGCCAGTTGTGGGTTGAGTTACTAGTCCTGGAAGCCTTGGTTGGAACAAAAGCTTTAGAGACCTGGAAGGTTTGGGTAGAGATAATTTTGATGATAGTTTTGTGATTTCCGGCCATGAGGTGGAACCATTGTTTAATGGGTTGAGGTGGCTTGACCTCTCGAGGCTCTGGATGTTTCTGATTGATGTGTTTTATGATATCCCACATTCATGCTTGGAATATGACACAAGGGTGACTAGTTAAAGAGAGATTTGGCTCAGCCATGTCTACGGTCAGGTGGAACATGGTAGTCCCATACCGAGTTGTCTTTTGCATCATTAATATGAGGTTATTTCCCATTGTTGTCTCATGAGTATTATAATGGTTTATATGTGGATTGTATGGTTGTTATTTCCTTGGTATTTATGTTGTTATTATGTTGGTTATGAATATGTATTATGACAATGGCTATGTATGGCTATCATCATGTTTTTACTTGTAAATGAATGAAAAATGTATCTATGACTTAATGGATGAAACTTCAGCTAAAGTGATAAGGAAACAATTCCTTATAGTGAATCTCAGATAAGTATGAGACCCCTATGCTCAAATATGTTATTTAAACCTGTAAATTGCATTGATGCCAAGTGTTTGATAGAATGTCAGTCTCAGTTGGGGATAGTCAGGCCTAGTCCTAGAGTTAGTTTTTGGTTATTAGTATTGTAATCATGTGTTTAATGGATTCCAAAAGTTATAGAAAGTTCTGGTAAGTGGCCGAAATTCTAGGCTTGAAAAGTGCCTTAACTTCCCCAGACTCTAGCACAAGTTTGCTAGAAATAGTCCCCGAATGCAAGCATACAGGCTTCTAGGAGAATCCAGAGTTCTCTAGACACTCGCATGCCCATAGCATGGGGGTTTCCAGAGATTTAATACCTTAAAAACTCAGTGGGACCTAGGGGCTGGTTAGTAGAAAGGTTGGGATGGTTCCTGGGGATCCTATTGTTGATGTTGAAAGTCTGTATGGTGTGTTTCCATCAGTTCGACTTCCTTAACATGACTTAGGAGGTTGAATCATATCATAATAACTTCTCATCACATGTTTACCTCGATTGGTCAGTCACTTGGGGTAGATGTGGGAGGAGGGTGTTGTAGTAGTAACACTGAACCATAAATTCGTCCTATTTATGTTGTAGATACTGATTTGGGATAACAAATTTTATATAATGATTTAAATTTGGAGGAAGAAAATCAATAGTAAGTGGAAGATCAAGTTCAGATAGAAAATGAGCAAGTAGCTAACATACATGAGACATGGAGAATGCATTTTGATGGGTCTGTTTGCAAAGAGGGATCAGGAGTTGGTACATGGATCATTACACCAGATGGAGATTTCAAGTTATATTTTGAATTCTCTAATAACTTAGTTGAATATGAGGCTTTACTCATCGATTTGAACATACTCAAGGAGAAAAGAGCTAAAAGGATCCACATTTTTGGGGACTTAGAGCTAATTATAAATCAAGTTAAAGGGATATATCAGACAAACAACCCAAGGATGAGAGCTTACATAAATGAAGTTTAGGACTTATTTGATAATTTCTTTGTTGAACCCAAAATTTCAGTAGTTTCTACACAAGAAAATTCTATTACTAATTCACTAGCTAATACAAGTATGTTCAAAATTCCTATTTATCCAAGTAAGAAATATCAGATAGAAATGAGATATAGACCTTCCATTCCAAACAACCTTTAACACTAGTAGGTATTTGAAGATGATCAACTTAAAAATATTTTTTTATAAATGATAGATAAATGTCCTTACAGTGCTATTTATGAAAATAGAGATTTAGATAACCATGCTAATACATACGATTTTTTAAATGTTATAGGTGACCCGAAAATAATTTAGCTAAGAAATAATTTTTTGCCTAGTGGATTAGTGCTCCTGGAAAAATTATTCGACAACAATGATGTGACTGTTAGACTGAAGATGAAGCCTGATAGTAATGAATTACATGACTGTAATTTAGGCACATAAAAAGAGCCAAAAGTTGTCAAAATTTTCAATTCTTTAAATGAGGAGCAAAGGGAGAAATATGCTACTTTATCGAAAGAATTGTCTGATGTCTTTGCATGGAAATATGAATATTTAAGTGTTTATGAAAAAAGTATAATTCAACACACTATACCCTTAAAGGAAAATGAAAATCCTTTCAAGAAAAAACTGAGAAGAATAAATCCAAAGTTGCTGCAATTAATAGAGAAAGAGCTGAAAACGTTGTTGGATGGTAAAATTATAATTTCTCTGTGATTTTAAAAATGGATTGTTAACCTTGTACGAGTGAGGAAAAATAATGGGTAGATTCAACTATGTGTGGACTTCAGAAATCTAAACAAAGTGTCATTAAAGGATAATTACTCACTGCCTAAGATGGAGCACATTTTGCAAAGTGTTGTTGGTTCAAAGAGGATTTCAATATTATATGGTTTCTCAGGGTACAATCAGATATTGGTGCATCCGAAAGACCAAGAAAAGACAACCTTCACTATGCCATGGGGAATGTTCATGTACTCTAAAATTCATTTTGGATTAATGAACGTGGGAGCTACATTTCAAAGGGAAATGGACATATCCTTTGCAGGGGAAAGGAAAGCGTTTATGGTATTCTATCTAGATGATATCAGAGTATATTGAGTATCTAATTTGAAGCACTTAAAACATCTTACACAAGTATTTTTGAAATGCAAAAAATTTGGTATTTCACTGAATCCCAAAAAATCCCATTTTTCTATGAAAGACGGTAAGTTATTGGGTCATATAGTATCTAAATATGGCATCCAAATTGATACAAAGAGGGTTGAAGCAATACAAAAGCCCGAGTTACCCAAAATTAAAAAGGAGGTCCAGTGATTTTTGGGTAGAGTAAATTGTTTGTGGAGATTCATTCCAAAATTTGCTGAAATCTTAATGGTAATTAACAACATGTTAAATAAGAATAGTGAAGTCAAGTGGACACTTGTAGCCAAGAAATCTTTTGAAGAAATCAAATCAAAAATAACTAAAGCCCCATTCTTATCAACCCATATTTCTCAAGATAATTCGCAGTATTTTCATTGGCTTTAGAACACACTATTTTAGGAGTCTTGTTGCAGAAAATAAGGATAATTAGGAACGACCCATTTCATTTTTTCGTAGAACTTTAAGAGATGCAGAGTTAAAATACAACATTATGTAAAAACAAGCCTTTGCATTGGTAAAAGCACTAACATATTTCAGGGTACATGCTATTCACTCTCATGTAATAGCATTTTCTCCCAACGTTGTTGTAAAGGACGTCCTACATCAGCTTCACAACGATGGTCAAAGAGGCAAGTGGATAGCACTATTATAGGAGTATGACCTAGAGATTTAACCAAGAGAGTTAATCAAAGGTAAAGGTCTAGAAAAACTGATGATTGAAACCAATTGTGACACTTTGGGCATAACGTTTCCTCAGTCTTTTCCAATGATTCAGAAGAAAGGTTAGTTCTTAAGGTATCTAATGAACTTAGAAATTTCCCCCGGTACAATGACATAATATATGTTTTGTAAAATTTGGAAGCCCCACCAGGGATGAATGAAACTAGAGCACGGTCATTGAAGCTTAAAAGTGGCAAGTTCTATTGTTTTTATGGCTACTTATTTTGGAAAGATCCAGCAGGAATCCTTTTGAATTGTCTCATTGAAACTAAAGACAAAAGATGGTAGAAAATTTTCATCAAGGAGTGTGGAGGGAATCACTACTGGAAAGCCACAATAAATAAAATCCTTAGAGCATGTTATTATTGGCCAAATATTTTTGCATACGTACATAAACAAGTAGTAGCATGTTTCAAGTGTCAATTTTTTGAAGGAAAAACAAAACTGTTATCATTACCTCTGAAGCCAATCTCAGTACAAACTCGTTTTCAACAATGGGGGTTGGAATTTATTGGATAAATTCATCCACATTCTTGATGACAACATAAATGGATATTAATTGCTAAATGTTACTTCAATAAATGGATTAAAGCTATACCAACAAGACAAACTACTAATAATGTGGTGATTTTGTTTTTAGAGAGTATATTTTCAATATTTGGTTTCCCTAGAGGGATAATAACAGATAATGCTTAGTCTTTTAAATCTCATAAAATCGTCAAATTTTGTGAGAATTAGCATGTTAACTTAGGTCATTCAACAACCTATTAACCCCATCATAATGGATTGGTTGAATCATCTAATAAAAGTTTAGTCATAATCATTAAGAAACTGTTAGAAGAAAACTAAAAGGCTTGTCATACCAAGTTGAAGTTTGCATTGTGGAAAGATAGGATCAACATCAAAAATTCCATTGGAACATCACCATTCCAGTTAGTCTATGGAACATAATTATTTTCCCCAGTTTCCTTGAGTATACTCATGATGAGATTATTGCAGAAATATGATGTAGAAACTGATGATTTTCAAAGGAGGACTAATCAAATTATTAAAGTTTAGGAGCTAAGAGAGAAAGTATATAATCATTCTCAGTTGTTCCAGAACAAAATCAAGCAAATACATGATAAAAAGTTCAAGGAGGATGATTTTAAGATTGAAGATTTAGTCTTGAAGTGGGATGTCATTTTTGAGGAAAAGGGGAAGCATGGGAAGTTCGGTCATTTATGGAAGGGGCCATATAGAATTGTTTCTTTTAGAGGTAAGAATGCTTTCATTTTGGAAGATATAAGTGGAGTTATGTTCAGTGGAGGTCCAGTAAATGAATGCTTCCTAAAACATTTCCTAGTTTGAGAAATATCAGTTTTCATAGTTCATTGTAGATATCCGCGTTCAGACAAATTTACAGGATTGGATGGTAACTTTGAAGGATTTGAAGCCCAAGGTGAATGCCATAAGATTATGATTAGTGGTTGTGACACTTTAAAGAAATTTCAGTTTCATTTTTTCAGTTAACCAATCAATAGTGTTTATTTTTTAGAATAAAACATATTGAAATTTTTAAGATTCTGCGTAGGATATTGTCAAAGTTTTTCAGTTCAATGGGTCAGGCATAGGGTCTATGTGTTCTTTACTTCCTCATGGGGAGAAAATATCCCCATTGAAGCCAACTTTTAGCCCCAAGTTTATACTTCCCTAAAGGTTCATAGGTTATGCTTTTCAGTCAATTATGCAAGGGGTGTAAGTGCCTATAATATTTTTTGTGTAAATTTCTATATAAGCCTAGGGACATGTCAAAACAAGTAATTTCGTCTAACACTAAGTTTTCCCTAAAATTTTTGCAACGAAATAAGCATATTAGAAGCCTGCAATTGGAGCTACGAAATATTTTCATAGCGCTGCACTGCGAAATAGTTTCCTAGCGCTCACAGAAAAAAATTAAACTTAGGTTTTCAAGCTGCCAACATTTTCATTTCAAATGCCTAAGTGGTTTTTCACAAATTTCTATCCCTTTTTATCCTTGATGTGACATTTAGTAGCATTTTGAAGCCCAATAAATAAGTCTAAGATAAAAGCCTAAAAACATCAAGTTTTCCCTAAACAGTAATTTCTAGCAAACCTAGAAAATCATTCGCAGCATATAGGAAGGTTGTGGAAGGGTTTACAACGTCTGCCCAGGGGGATTCAAGGTTTTGGAAAGGTTTACAACGTCTAGTCAGGTATATTCAAGGTTGTGGAAGGGTTTACAACATTCGGCGAGGGGGATTCAAGGTTGAGGAAGGATTTACAATGTTAGATCATTTGCATGATGACAAGATCAAGCCATGTGAAACGTTTTGATCCGGAGGAATATATTTTTGGGTTTATCCAGAAATGTTGTCATTGTTTTGAAATGAAGGCTAGGAATCAATCTTTCATCGCTTAAATGGATATAACCTGAGTTTGTATCATGACTTTATATATTCTTTTGATGGAAGCATATCCTGAATAAGAACCCTACAGTTTCTAGTCACCGAAGAATCCATTTCAGAGGCCGAGGGTTTGCCTACTGAGGGAGAAATATGATTTAAAAAGCACAGACTACATAATGTTGATTTGAACTTATGCAAGAATGCAAAAAAATACATAAATACCCATATACACAGAGATGCAGTAGAAATAAAACTTCATTTCATTAATATTAAAGAACTGAAATATGCTTACATATAGAAATAAAAATAAACTAGCTCAGACGATGGTAGCTTATCTCTGAGAAGAGATGTGGTGGCTACATGCTTCTAAATTGTGTTACAATGAGGCTCAAAGGCCTATTTATTATTTAGAAACAATGGAAAACCATAAACATCCAAAAACGTAACCCTAAGAGATGAAGCGCCAAAACTGTGGGCCCCGTTTGGGTAAATTGGTACATCAAATTCTCGGGGTCGTAACTTTGGCATATGATCTCCGTTTGGCTATCATAATACCTCGTTTTGAAGATATTGAAGAGGAGGCTAAATGGAAAGGAAGTAGTCTAATTTGGGACCTTTCTGGTCTCTCTATTTTCCCTAAAAACATCTTTCAGTCCCTCAAAATGGCTTCAAAAGTTTAGGAACCGAAAAGTTGCCAAAAATAGTAAGTTGTACTACAATTAAGGAAACTGAAAAGAAACAAAGGTGGGGGTCCAAGTGGAATAGGATGGTGGCCACCAATATCCACACAGTGTTGAGTTTCTCCATGAGATGGGGAAACTTCTGTTGAACTTGGTCCCTGGTGACCCACTTGCCTTGGTGCAGGAGTTGGCCAGCTTTGACAACCTGATATAGTTGGATATTCTGCCGGCGAGTGTTCTTGATATGCATGTCCATGATCCAATCAGTTGTGGCCTATTCCATGCAATCTGGGTTTAAATTTGTTAGTGCGTTGTTGTTTTGCAATGTCTGATGTGTCTAGTAATGGTGGAAAGTATGGTCGAAGGTGGTCCACGTTGAACACCAGGTGCAAGTCAAGGAATGGTGGAATGTTGAGCTTGAAAGCAATATCTCCTACAACCTTAGTGATGGTGTAAGGCCCATATCGTAGTGGGAAAATAATGCGGTGGGGCCCAACGAGGCGCTCCTTCTGCAAATGTAACCAAAATTTGTCGCCGACCTGGAACTTGTGTGGTACCTGATGTTGATCATGACATTGCTTGTACTTAGCATTGACTTTGTCCAATATGTCATGGACCTGCTAGCGAATGTTTTGAATGCAATCAATGAAATTTTTAGCCATGTCAACTTCAAACTAGACATGGGACGAATCTGCCTGAGTAGCTGCAAATGGTATGGCCACATCAATGGGACATAGTGGCTGGAATCCCAACCGCACCTGAAAGGGGCTATGGCTAGTTGAGCTATGGAAATCTCTATTGTAGCTATCTTGGACATAGGGGAGGCTTTCATCCCATGTGTGTGGATGCTTCGAGTTGTACATATGCATAATGTGTACGATCATCCTATTGACAACCTCTATTTGGCCATTAGTTTAGAGGTGGAAAGTCATGGAATTAGTGAGCTTGGTATCCAACATCGACCAGAGACTTGACCAAAATGCACTTAGGAACCTGCTATCTCAATCTAATATAATGGACTGTGGGATCCAAAAATGTACCCATAGTTATTCAAATAAGATCTTAGCAGTGGCTTCTGTTGTGATACTCTTCTTGCAGGACGCCCGAATGGCCATCTTAGAGAATCTATCGGCGACCACAAAAACGCAGTCGTTTCCATGCTTATTAGAAGGATGGTCTGACATGTAATCCATTGATATGGATTCCCAAGGTTGACTATGAGTAGGCAGAGGAGTATATAAGCCTTGCTTCTTGATGTTAGGTTTGGCAAGGCGCATGCAGTTCGGGATCTGATGTACTTCCCAACATCTCGTTAAAGGTTCAGCCAATAAAAATACTTCTACAACACTACAACTGTTTTCTTTGCCTCGAAATGTCCAGCGACTTGAATGTAGTGCGCCTCCCAAATAATCTAGCATGCTCACTTTAAGGAACACAGATGTGTCCCAAGTGGCATAACAGTGCATCCTGGAGGTAAAAATTTAAAACTTGCTTACCTTCAAGGAGTGTCTGGTATGTGCTACCAAATTCTAGATCACTCTTGTAAATATCTGGCCACCCCACAGTCTCGTTCCCACAAGAGTTGAGCACAGTGGTCAGCACCATGATTGATGGTTGGCTGAGGCAATCTTCAACATTGTCTGTCCTACGCTTCTTTTACTTAATGTTCAAATGGAATTGTTGCAGGTATGTGGACAATTTACGATGGCAGTCATTCTACAACTTCCCTTGTGTTTGTATGAACTACAGGGTTTGGTGGTTTGTCTGGATGATCGTTTCCTTCCCCATAATGTAATGCTTACATTTTCGACAAGCCTACATAATGGAATACATTTCTTTTTCATAAGTGGGATACTTTCAGACTGTGTCTGAAATTGTCTCACCGTAATATTCCACTGGATTCCTCTTCTTAGTAAGAACTACACCAATAGCATAGTCAAAGGCATCTGTCTCAATCTCAAATGGTTGTTGTAGGTCTGGTAATGTGAGCACTAGTGTAGAGCAGAGGTGATGCTTCAACTAGGAAAATGCCTTATGTTGGGATTCATACCAAAAGAAATTTTCTTTCGCTTTGCCCTTGGTGACTTGACATAAAGGCCAAGTGATATGAGAAAACCCCAACATGAACCTACGATAGAAATTGGCAAGACCCGGAAAGTTATGGAACTCTGTTAAAGTGGTTGGGGTTGGCCAATCCTGAATGACTTGTATCTTGTTTGGGTTCACATGCACACCATGCTCATCAATTATGTACCCAAAATATTGAACCTATGTCATGACAAAATTGCATTTCTCCAAATTGGAACACAGCGTGTGTTTTCACAGGGTTTGAAGGACCTGTCGAATATGGTGGAGGTTCTCTTCCAAAATCTGGTTGAAGATCAAGATTTCATCTAAATACACCACCATGAATGAAATGGTGAAGGGTCGCAAGATGTCGTCCATCATTCTCATGAAGGTTGCAGGAGCATTCCTCAACCCGAAAGCCATGACAAACCAGTAAAAAAGGTCCTCTTTGGAGTTGAAGGATGTCTTCCACACATTGGATGGTTCGACACCTGGTGATAATCAAACCTCAAGTCAATCTTGCTAAAATATTTGGCTACCTTGAGTTTGTCCAGAAGGTCATCAATCTATGGCATTGGATACCTATTCCAAACTGTGATCTTGTTTAGCGCCTGATAGCCAATACAAAGTCTCGAAGTCCCGTGCTTCTTCTGTACCAATACAATCGATCTCCCACAGGGTGATGATCTTGGCCTGATGTTCCCTTTCTGCAATAGCTCATGAATTTTCCTCTTGATCTCATCATTATCTAGAATAGAGCATCAATAGATTGATCCATTGGGTTGTTGCGCCCCTAGGATTAGATCAATGGAGTGCTTTACCTAGTAGATGTACCCCTATAGGTGAGGCGAAAATGTCCCTGTACTCCTCCACCACCTTGTCCATATGTTGTTATTGTGTGGAGGAGCCTTGTCTGGAAGTCATGGCCACAACCTTCTTCTTTCCCTAAGGTCGAATCATAAGGAAAAAAAATCATGTTTTGGGAAATGATCTTATTGCATTGCTTTGCAGTGATCAAAGAGATGGTAGTAGGCGGGGCTACCTACGGTATCCTATACAACTTATTGCCCAAAGTAATAATAAAAAAGTGAGGTCTAGACTCATATACATCATGTCGCTTCCACAAGTATGGTTGTCCTAATAATATATCACAAACTTCAAGAGGAGCAACATCACACAATACCTCATCCGTGAAGGGCTTGATGTTGTAGGGAATGTGACACTGTTGGCTGACATGAAGGTCTCGTCATTGGTGAAGCCACCTGATGGTGTACAAATGTGGATGGATTGTAGTCAGTAGGGCTAGCCACTTCACAACCTATGCTGAAATGAGGTTCTTTTAGCTCCCATTGTCAACAATGAACTGAAACAGAGAACCCTTCACCTGTATTTGTGAGTGGATGAGGGTTTCCCCCTCCTCTATCTTCAGGTTCATTCTTCTAGATCTTAGTGGTGGCCATGGTAGCACTGAGCTCTGTGTCAATGATTTTATTCCCTTTGTCATTCCCCTTGTTGGGTTTCAACTAAGAGTTAGAACATGTGTCTGATTCGGAAGCCTTTAGTTTGGCCACCAGTGACTACCTAGCTTGCCACTCATTTGTGTTGTGAGTGGAGCTCTTATGGAACTCACACCATTTTCTCGTGTCCTTCTTTTTATTCGTGGTGTTGTTCTATTCTTGTGGCTTCAGCGGGTTTTCCTGGGTCTCCCTGCCTTAGCTTTGCCCTTTTCTCTATGGTTTGGGGGCACCTTTTCCTTGCTTCAAATTCGTATATCCAAAGTCTCACTTATTCTATTGAAACTTATGCTAAATCTTGACAGCGTATCGGTATGTCATGTCGAGTGAGGAGATGTCCAGGAACTCCATCTCCTCCTAGATGTACTTGTGTAGACAATCATGGTACTTGAATACCAAATGCTGCTCAGAATCCTTAATACCAAGCTTCGTGTGAAGGGAATGGAAAACATTTGTAAACTGTGGCACATCTTGGTCCCTTCCCTGTCATAGCATGGTCCACTTTATCTATTTATCTTCATAGCTACTGACAAGGTAATATTGTTCCTTGATGGCGTCTCAAAAAGAATTCCAAGTGGGTGCGACTGAAAATAGTGAGGATTCCCTCTCGTCCTCTTGTTCACAGTAGGTTTCCCACCATTTCTTGAAGTGTGGGGTGGCTTTGAGAAGTGAAAAAGAAATATTTTCCCGATAGGAAAAGCCATGAACTGAAAACTATCCTTTGAATAGATTTAAGCATTTATCTACAACGTCTACATCTATCTGGCCCTCAAATATGGGAATATCAAAGTTAACTTGTACCTTAAAAGGAGTGGTGCCTCTAGAGTCATTATTGGATGAAGATGTGTCGCCTGTGGGTAGTCGTCAAAGGATCTGGGAAAATTTATCCATCATCATGTTCCTCTATAGCTTGAGGGCTTCCTCGAGTAGTATTTTGAAAGGATCTCCTATCCCCTCGTCTTTCTTTTCTTCCACCATGGGAGGTCGCCGAGTTTTGTGAGGCTCGTCTTGCAAAGTTTCAACCAGATCAAGCCCTAGCTCCTTATACCCTGACCTCGTTGGGAACATGCAAAGAAAAATAGAGAAAGAGTAGACCGCTCTGATACCAATGATCTGGACTTATGCAGGAATGCAACAAAATATAGAAATACCCTTATACATCAAGATGCAGCAGAAATAAAACTTCATTTCATTAATATCAAAGAACTGAAATATGATTACATACAAAAAAAAACTAGTTCGGGCGATGATAGCTTATCTCTGAGATGAGATGTGGTGGCTACATGCCTCTGAATTGTGTTACAATGAGGCTCAAAGGCCTATTTATTATTGAGAAACAATGGAAAACCCTAAACATCCAAAAAACTAACCCTAGGAGATGAAGCACCAAAATTGTGGGCTCTATTTGGGTAAATTGGTACATCAACTTCCCGGGGTTGTAACTTAGACATACGATCTCCGTTTGGCTATCATAATGCCTCATTTCGAAGATCTCAAAGAGAAGGCCGAAAACAAACTTTATGCTTGTTTGGGACTTTTCCAATCTCTTCGCTTTCCCTAAAAATATATTTTAGTCCCTCAAAATGGCTTCAAAAGTTTAGGAACCAAAAACTACCAAAAATAGTAAGTTGTGCTACAATTAAGGAAACTAAAAAGAAACAATGGTGGGGGTCCAAGTGGAATAGGCAGGTGGTCACCAATATCCACCTGGATCAAATGTGGACCTAAATTTCTTCTTGAAGGAGGATTGTCAAGACCTAGCCTGGAACATAAGAGTCCCCCTAAGCATGTTGAAGCCCAAATAGTCTAGAGCTCTTAGGACTGTGCAACTCTTCTTCACTTGTGAAGGTAGGTACTCTAAAGCTTATTTGTATCAGATAAGGTTTTTTTGTCATTTAGCAGGTTTCAGTAAAATGAATTTGCCCTATTTTCTTCATCAAAGTCTGCTGAAAATGTCTATCAAAGCTAGAACCAAACTTGGGTTGTTACCTCATGACATATGTCATCATGGAATGATAATGATATTATATACTCATGAGTCGAAAAAGTAGATGGAATAACTAAAATAAGGAAATATGAGAAACCCTACACCCAAAAGGCAAAGTATAGGTAAAACTATTTTTTTTGTCAAAACACTAGCTCAGGAAACAAAGGGAGAGCCTAGTCATATCCTTGTTGAAGAACATATTGAAAACACTGCAAAAGAACCAGAGTTTAGGGTATATGAGAGGAGCACAAGAAGACAACAAAATAAAATGCTAGAAGAAAAGGAGGCAAAATAGAAAACAACAAAAAGTGAGAAAGGGAAACAAAGCATAGAAATAGAGGATGAAGAAATCGAAACAGAGCCTAGGGTTTAATGTAGAAAACTCCATACTCATCTTACAAATAAACTAAGACAAAGTTTGAAGCCAAAGATAAACCATAAGCTAAAGGAGGTGGTGATTGTTGATGAAGAAGAAGAAATTGTGAACGTTTCAAAGAGTAAAATGAAGGCCATAAAATAGAGAAAAAAAAGTATATGGGTAGAAAAGGAAACGAAACCCTAAAAGCTAGCATAACCATACAGAAGGTAGTAGAAGGATGAAAAGAAATCAAGACAAGTTAAACCTCCTTGTTGAGGTCGTAGAGCCTATGGAAGAATGATCAACTTAGCTCGTTCAAGAGAAATATACAAAACCGTAATTTTGTTGAAAAAACCCTAATTCTACTTCAATATTTCAACATACTTTATTTCATATTTTTTACAGTCATTTTATTTTCGATATACTATTATAATATGTCATAAAGGATTTTGTGGTTAAGGGAGGGAAAAAATTATGCGTCAACACAAGAGAAAAGAACCTTAAAAGGAGTAAACAGATACAAAGGACAGTTGCGTAGTTTCACCAGATTTCATAGGTTAATGTATCAATTTTTCTACCAAGAAGGAATATGAGTTACATTTCCAGATATGAAGCCTACAAGGGTATGCACAGTTTCAACCGTACACTTCAGCTATGATTCATCCTTTTCCCATAAAAATAGCAGAGGATGTATACAATTTTTTTTTGATTCTTTGACCTATGTTTAAATGGAAAATAGAGATATGAATAGCTAGAAAGATAAGGTTTTAACTATGTTTTGTAAATTAAACTCTAAAATATTGTAAATATTTTACAGTTATGTTGCCAGACTTTGTGGATCTGAAACTTTATGTATTTTTCATATATAATACATCAAGAACGAGGAACAAATGTTGGATTTTGGAAACAAAAATAGTATTTTTGTCATGTGTGATCAATTTTTTCATTTTTAAGTACCAAGAGGACTAGGAGATTATGTTCATGATACAGAGATTCATGTGATGATATGCTCAGTCAATGCTTCTACTGTGATACTTTCCTTTTCTATGTGATATCATTTAGCTTCTATATTCTGATGTTTGAATGATATTATGCGACAAAATTCATTAGTAAATTCTCTAGTTCACATGGTTTAAGCATCTGCATTATTTCTCCTAAAGCTTACAGGATTCATGTTTCATGCCCTACTATAGTGGATTGTTTTATTTTTCTATTTCCATTCATAAATTGTTTGATAGGTCTACAATGTGTCATCTACCCTACATTTGTCCCTCTTGATTCATATAGTCAATATCTTGGTATCTACATCTGAAACCTAATTGGTTGACTCCATTGCCCAATACATTACTCGTTTCATACTAACCATACTGAAAATCCAAAAACCGTATTGAAGATCTAGCCATTATTTGAAGACACAACCAGTTGCTAAGCTAAGTGATTAAGTTGTCAGAGAAGCCCTCTTTGGATTGAAGGGGCTAACCTTCAATCTACAATATGGGTTTTGAAAAGGTTACCTTAGGGAGTTCTTTGTTACAACGAATAAAAGTTTACAAGTGTTGACACTTTCAAGGGAAATGAATCTTCCTTCTTACATTAAAACTACATCAATGTTATGGCCTGAGACATCACACTCCATCACAAAGGTTTTTGAGAAGCTAGGTGTTCCCATGAAAAGAGTTGTACACATGGCTTCCTTAAAAAATTTAAAGGCTTTGGTTTCTTGTTGAGTCCAAGAAAATGCTTCATTATTTAAAAATATCATTAGAGATACTACTAATTAACCATATGTTGTAGTGGCTACAACCACCCTCCAAAATTTTTCCTACGCTTCGTTTTGGATCCTCCTTACTAGATCCCAACGACTTATCTTACACTGACCAGGTACTTGTTCTTTCATTTTAGTTTTACGTTTTTCTTTACAACTTGTGTTTTCTTATTTGCTTTGTTGTCTAAACACATGTTGACCTCTTCACTTGGTTGAAATCCGGTTCTAGCACTGCCTTGGTGATCTGCACAATCTTAGAGGGCAACTAACCTTGCTCTAAGGAAATGCGCAGTTCAAGCCCATAGGGAGCTTCAGCACCAGAATTGCAGATACCTGGTTGGAAACCTGTCTTCGACTGGGAAACTATGCAAAACATGAGAGGAAGCCAGAGCCACTCATCCCAAGAATAGTGCAGAAGCATTCTCTTAGCAACTGCCCGATCCATGTGCCAATGAATTTCAGAGTTATCCTCGAAACTGTGCAATTTCTCCGAGCACGCATGGCAACCTTTCTTGAAAAATAAAAAAAGAAAAAAGAAAAAAATCATTCGTAAAAAAATAGGGATTTATTTTTAGCAGTTGGAGTTACACATGAGTTATTTTTGGAAACTACTACCATGTGCCACTTTTTCCTAGATTTTTGGCCTTCGCTCATAAAACCTAAATCGATCAAATCTATTTAATTGGCACCACCAGAGCTCATTTTCACATCAATATTGAAGCTCTATCATTATCAACGAGATCAAGGAACCTTGAGTACAATCGACACAACCTTTTCGGGTAAGTCTTTCTTTTCTAGTCTTTTGCTACTTTTCTTGTCACTTTTGTTTCCTTGGCTTGTGAGAGTATTGTTTGACCCATTTTTTTTAACGATTGCTGGAATTTTGATTTTTTTTAGCATGTAGAATTTTTGTTTTAATTTTTTCATTGCCTTTCCCAAGTGTCGCATGCATAACCCAGTTTTTGCACTAATGGTCGTCGTTGCGACGACTCTCTCCACAAGCTTTGTTGTTCTTTAGTTTGACTGATTCCTGCACTTTTTTTTATTGGATCCATCACCATTCACATAGATCTGCACCAACCATCGCTCATACATTCAATCTCCTCATTTTCATGTTGCCCTTAGGTGGATCTGGGCTTCCTTGGCCTGAATCTAGCTCTTCCCAGCATGCACTGTGCAGTTTTGGATCTCAAGGCTCTACCTTGGCTCCAAGAATTACACAGAGGTTGCCAGTGACATGCTCCAGCTGCACATTGCACAATTTTAGGAGCCAGTCCCAGAGCCTTGGCCATTGGGATTGCAGAATTCACAGCCCCAACCAGCACAAGCTAGACTAAATTGGGCATTGCATAGTTCCAGTCAGCATCACCTCCACACTGGAAGCTAGGACTACACAAACCATAGATCCAATTGAAAGAACCTCACCTCTGAAACCCATAATTACACAATCTTTCCCAGCAACTGCCCAGTTTGTTGCTTGGTCCATGTTGAAGTGCTTTCGATTTCAAGCTAACATTTGCATTCCATGAGTGTCCTCTCTGTTTCTAGGTACAATAGTTTTTGGATTTAAGACATCCGTGGTTTATATATTCTGACTTAGTTACCGAAGAATCCACAGTAAAAATCATTTTTTGTCAATGTTTCAAATCCCAACTGGGATCCATCAACAAGACTTCATGAATGCTTGATAGAATAAGAGCTCAATTGAGGGATCTGCAACTCTCCTTGCTATCTTCATTCTAAATTTTTCTAGTAAAATGATTTCACTCCATGTATCCCCTCCGTATAGGGAAATGATTTTGGATTTAAGACATCTGTGGTTTATATCTTCTGACTTACTGGAGAATCCACAGTAAAAACCATTTTTTGTCAACATTTCAAATCCCAACTGGGATCCATCATGAGGACTTCATGAATGCTTGATAGAAGAAGAGCTAAATTGAGGGATCTACAACTCTCCTTGCTATCTTGGAAAAATTTAGAATGAAGATAGCAAGGAGAGCTGCGGATCCCTCAATTGAGCTCTTCTTCTATCAAGCATTCATGAAGTCCTAATGATGGATCCCAGTTGGGATTTGAAACGTTGAAAAAAAATGGTTTTTACTGTGGATTCTCTGGTAACTAGGTACAATAGTTATCGAGCAGATTTTCAGTAATACAAGTGGCATGGCTTCCAAGAGAGCTAGAGCAAAGGATACTATCGAGAGAAACACTGAGGATGTAGTTGAGCATGTGTCAATGAACTTGCCAATCTATGTAGACACACAATTGTTCATAGAGAAGGACATAAAGATAACATGGCAGGAAATTAAGGATATTTTCACAGGCAACTTCAAGGAAGATATAGAACATGAGCAGGTCTATATCAAGATCCACAAGTTAGGCTTATACAAGGTTGCATGAAGGTACCTTTCCTTCCCATGTGTGGAAATCATTCACTAGATTGTCTCACATACGGATCCTGAGACAATGACATTGAGAACTATCAGTGGAACACAACTTGTTACCTTCAGGACATAAATTACCATCAGATGTATCACTTACCACAGCTGGTGAACGACATGGATGCACCTTTCTATACCCCCAAAAACGATGTGAACATTAGAGACATCATGAAGCATTGGGTGAGAGAGTCGTCGAAGTTCAGGTCGACACCCAATCAGGTCTACAAGATTAAGTCACTGAAAAGTGCCTACCAACTCTTGATCATCTTTGCATGTTTCTTGTATAGTCAAGAGAGCACGAGACCTTTCCGCAAAATTGGGAGGTTTTATTGGATCAACTGGCGAATGAAGGAAGGCCATTCAACTGGTCGAATACATTGGCTCTTCAGATGAAAGTGCATGTGACTAATGCCCAAAATCTGCCCAAGGATGAGCAAGTGATATTCTATATGTCTATGTACCTGCTTGATGAAATCCGTTCCTAGCACTAGTTTCCCGGCATGGGTTGGACATGGACACCATCAGAGAATGTTGTGAACATTTATTGCAAGTTTCTTCCCGAGGAGTCATGGCAAGGTTATTTGACCATTTCATCATCTTGGTTTACAAGTTGATCTTTGAGCAGGATACACCTTGCATGTCCCAAGAAGTGATGCAGGCATTACTTAACATTGTAGATTGGTATGCCTCATCCAGTGGCACCTTCATCAGGATGTTTGGCGGAGCGAAGCCTCCACATGTGCTACCAACTTTTTGCACAGATAAGTTGTTCATGCAAGAGGTTTCATATCACATCTCCACATGGTCATCAGCAGGACTGAATAGGAGGAAGAAGGCACCATGGCCTACTCTTCCTCTGTGGATTGGATTGTATGAGATCTGGAGCTTGAAGGATACAGATGTCGAGGCCAAGGACTTAGAAAAGTTTGAGTTTGGAACCAAGGACTACAATCCATATGATCCCCACTGCATATGCAAGAACCACTATGCGAAGGTGTATTATCCATGGATCCATGAGACATTTCATTAGGCAGAGGAAGATCCTTGGAGGTACTGTTACAACTCCTCTAGGCTCAATGAACTAGTCAACATGGCTATAGAATGGAAAGCTTCTCTACAGGTAGCAGCACCATAGGAAGCAACAACAACAACAAAAATGAGCAGCAAACTAGTGTAGGACAAGGCAAGACGAATATTACCGAGAACCCAGAGGATGATCAAAGATACAAGTTCAGAGAAGATCCTCTCGTTGAGATAGTAGCTTTGGAAGTGGAGGCAAAGAGGAAACAATGCATAAAGAGAATATAACGAAGGAATAGAGAGAAGTAAAGGTTGGAGGATGCAGAAAGAAAGTTGGAAGAATATAGAAGAAGTTGAAAGAAGAGCAAGAGCTAAGAAAGAGAGAGATGGAAGAGAAGAAGAAAGAGGAACAGGAAGAAGGGAAAGGCACGATGACAGAGAAAATTGTGCCTATATAGGTTGAGAAGTCAGAATACTCAGCAGATGAAGAAGAGGGTAAGAAGGTGCATCTTGGGAAATTTCTCAGCAAATTGAGCAAATGGTTGAAGCAATGACATGGAATTTGAACAAGAGCCACAGGACCCAGATACCGACCTCATGCCAAGAACATTTGAGGTCGCCCATCAGTCTCCATCACCTCTAGAATCAGAACCAGTCCTGAGTGAGCAAGGAGAGGTTTTTCTCCTTGATGATGATTCGGTGATGGATGTGTACAATCTATCATTTGATGAGTCACAATAGAGGATTGTATAGTCATGAAGAAAGAATATCCCAGATGATCACATGTCACTTACACATATGGAGGAAAGGGTGATTGTATCAGATGTTAGGAAACATCTAGCTTCCATGGTTGATGCCTCTAAGGCTTATGCAGATTCCACAAACTCAACTTCCAAGTTATTGTTAGCAGAGAATGATTGGATGGTAAAGGACTTGCAGGAGGCCAGGTAGTGGGAAGAAAAATCTGGAGGATTTGCTATGGTAGAGATGAGAAAAGTGATACTTGTTGAAGTATCAACTTTAGAGACCACCATGTGGAAACTTTATGATGGATTTTTCACCATGAACAAGGTGGTTTTCCATCTATATGGTTTTCAGCAACAGTGCATGAAGATTTCCGAAACTCTCAAAGACAAACATGCTACTATTGCGCATGTACAGGAATGGAAAATGAGGTACAAGGGAGCCCTGCTTTACTTGTAGAAGATAATGAAGCCGCAAGAAGAGCGAGACAAAGCATGGATTAGGATGTCGATATGAAATTATGAGCAACTTCCTCCACTCATCACTAGCATTGAGGCTTCCTATGCACAGTTGTTCAAGAGTCTGGATGTTATGGTGAGTACACACATGATCCCTTCAATCATTTCCCTCACCCAAACCATTAAGAAGAACCAACTCCAGCTAGAGGTCGACGGGTACATGGAGTAGTTGATGTGGGAGGCCACTAGCGATGACTTGTAGCTAAGCGCAGAAAACATGTAGAAGTACATCGGTGGTCCAGCCACACTCAGGATAATTTTGTGCATGCTCCAGGATGAGTTGGAAAAAGGTTCCAGAACCATATACCCGAAAGCCATGGAGGCAAGAGTCTGTTTCAAAAAATACATCACCAAACAATATGGGGACATCATAGCGCATAACCAAGCCTGGTATCAGTTCGTCACCGAACAACATCAATAGGATGTTGTTGAGTTGGTCTTTCCCCAAGAGTTTGAGTGATGGTGTTTGTCCTGTTAGGCTAACTCAAGAATATTTTGTACCACATGGGTATATGTGGAAATTGTATATTATTTTTAAATATATTGTAAGTGAAATTCCAAGTGTGATTAGTGGAATGTGAACAATCACTATGTAATGTAAAGAGTTATTTGTAAAGGATTTGAAGAGTCATGAGGGTAGTCAAAGATTCAAAGGGGAATGTTAAGTGTCACCCCACCCTTTTTTATATATAGAAACACATAACTCATAGTAGAGGATTTTGGGAGCCAATATTTTGGCTAGGAATTGCTTAGAGAAGGCTTGGGAGTATTGTGACGAGCCTTGGCTTCTCCACAACGTAGAGCGAGTACACTTCTTTGGATGAGTAGGCAGTGTTGACTGTAATGTTCCACTATTTGGGCTAGTGGTTTTCAATGGTGTATGCATGGATGGAACTTTCACTTAATAATATAACTGAGCTAGCACGTTTTCATGGGCATGTTGTTATTGTAGTTGGACTATTATAGTTTCTTTAGCAATGTATGTTGTTTAACTTGCACATTTGTGTATGAAATATTTTGTATGCAATTGTATGAATCTTGTTGAAGGCATGTTGTTGGATTAACCCGTCACTTTGGTTTGTGGATTGTTCCGATTCCAGCTTCTGATGTCATTCTACTCATGTGTTCCTTTCAGGTTGCGTACTATTACAGGCTTCTAAGGGGCACACTTCCTTTCCCTTCCATGTGTTAGAACCAACATGCATCTCACTTTACTTGCTTCAAGGTCGCACACTTGATTTCAACCAATGCTATCATACTTACCTCTGCACACTACCACGGTCAAGTCACTACATTACCACCCACTGTTGGGACTTCTACTCCAAATGGTTAGAGGTCTAGTTGGGACTTATTACCGGGGAGATCCCCTTGACATGTTGGCGTGTCCAACACCGTCAATGCTGTGTAATTCTTGACAAACCTATAGTAATAACCTATCAATCCAAAGAATCCTATAAGTTTCTTCAATTTTTTTGAGCTTGGAAATTCCATCATAGTTTTAATTTTGTTAAGGTCTACTTTTAGATCATCATGAGATACAATATGACCCAAGTATTCCACTTCTTAAACCCCAAAGGAACACTTGGAAGTATTTGTATATAATGTCGTTGTTATCACCCCAAAAAACTCTCCTAGGTTGTAGCTCGGAGATGCTCAGGAACATTACAAACTCAACTTAATGTTGGAAATGGATGAGTGGAAGTAATGATGCTTGTTCAAGCCAGATAACCACTTCTACTATGCTTAACTCCAGACATGCGTGAACACCCCCAAACTACAAGGCTTTAGACCACCAATTACTCACAGTTTAAGGATTGGGTGACTATGGAGAATACTGACCACACCAGCAGATGCACAAGACCATGTGATGGCCGGATGCAACTAGTAAAGAGGTCTGCAAATCTATTCCCTAATGCACAGACAGGATGATAGCTCTCTGGCATTAAGTAAATAGCAACCTGAATAACACATTCAATGATACATACAAGATCTTAACACAGAGGCAGGATGATAGCTCCTCTAAATATCAAGAGTTCAAGAAAACTGTATAACAGGCACAACTTGGAACAGAATAGAAGTGAAAAGTGAGCAATTAACAGCAAAAGAAGCTTGTATTAGTTGAAAATGAAGACGAGACGATGCAAGTATAATAGTAGTTACAGTCTCCAGAAGTTGAACCTTACATCAAAACAACAACCATCAACCCTGATTACATATGTTTTCTAGGTATATATAGAGTTTCTTTACAAAAATGTTCTGTTATTCCAGGTGTGGAGGGGTCATAATTGACCACTAACTGCTTTAACTGTCTGATAGAGTCTCTGGTGCAATCTGCTTGCTTTAATGAATGAATTTGACGTTCTCTGGTGCTCTGTTGTACTCCTCGAGTAGGTGAAGTGTCATATGGATGAAGTTCCAAAACTGCTAAATGTATTTAACTGCTCCACGCATGTCCTTTTCTTCTTGGTGATCCCTTCTGTTGAATGTGGTTGTTGAGGATTTATTACGCCGAGTATTGGACGATGGCCACCTTTGTCCTTCGGATGCATGGAATAGGCTATGGACGAGATGATTGCATAGCGGACGCATGAGCATGACAGGAACAGATATTAGTCGTTGGATCAATTGAATAGATGGCAGAGATCTCTTGGCGGGAGGAATCAGGCAGAAACGGGAGTAGACAAACGTGAGCCATCGGATCCCGGGCAGACAGATCTGACGGCCATCGAGCGGGAGAGATGCACGAGAGATAATGAGCGGGGACAGGCGAACGGGCGGTAAGCAGTATTGATCGCACCGCCGTTGGGGAGAAAGTGGTAAAGGTACATGGGTGAGTGATGCTAGCCAACGTGTGACGCATGGCAGATGGGACGTGATAGAAACAGCTTTGATCACGAGTTAACATGCGGTTGGTTTGCGGGCGTGGGAGAAGCGAATGCCGTCTGATCGAGGCGGAGATGATCGGACGACAGGTTTTTGATCGCACAAGTTTCGTTTGATGTGACAGGCAAATGGTAGGTTAGGGGTTTTGTAAAAGCGCGTGGTTATATGAGTTTAAAACTTAGCGCCTAGGGGCTTGACAAAACAGGGGCTTATGCCGAGTTTTGGAGGAAAATAGAGATAGCGGGGGGTTATGAGAGTGTAAGGAGAATGCAGGAGAAGAAAGAAATAGACTGATGCGAGCTGCCTCTGAGCATAAACACATGGCCAAGCTTGTATTTGGTCCTCCAAATGTCAAGACACATAGTAGAGCTAACACTGGCTCCTTCTGGGGATGAGATCCTCCCTGTGAGTTCTCAAGGACCTGCAGATCAATGCCTTTCCGATGAAAGCAAATTTAGCAAAATTCCTAGTGCTCCATTGGGCATGGAGTCTACTTGAGCTTACACTCTAAAACTGATAAAACAACTTATTTACAATTTTAAGGCTGAAATACCTTAAATAACATAAATTTTCAGAAAACACCCATTAACTAGGCCATCAAAAACTGCTTCTCCTCCCATAGTTTTCAGCATGAAGGTATTGTTCCCTCGAATCTGAGGAATGATAAAAGGCCCTGTCCAGAAAGAATCAAACTTCCCCTGGTTGCCTTTCTTTTCTTTTAGTACATCCCACTTCAGAACCAAGTCTCCAACTTGAAAATCATCTGATTTTGTCCTTTTGTCAAAGATTTCCTTGATCTTCTTTTGATGTGCTGCAGACTTTTCAACCAGCTGTTCTCTGATTTGGTGTACCTCTACTAAATCAGTGATCCTTTTTGCCATGCCTTCTTCCTCATTCTGCTCTTCTTGCAGGAACTTAGCCACGGGAAGTGTTAACTGAATTGGGAATATAGCCTCAGTGCCATACACCAGCCTGAATGGAGAATTCCCTGTGGATTTCTTGATGGTCACTCTGTCAGCCCATAGTGCATATCTTAGCTTAGAATCCCAATTCTTTTTGTTGTCTTCCAACAGCTTTTTAATTATCCTAATCAGGCTTTTGTTTGAAGATTCTGCTAGACCATTTCCTTGAGGATAATATGAGGTGGAATGAACCAGTTTAATACCCATTGAATCGCACATATCCACCAATTCTTTTGCCCTAAAGGCTGTTGCATTGTCTGTGACTAACTTATGTGGACAACCAAATCTGGTAAAGATATGCTCTGTCAAAAACTTCATGACCACATTATGATCAGCTTTCCTAGTAGGGATTGCTTCAATCCACTTATTGAAATAATCAGTGGCTACTAATATCCATCTGTGTCGGCCACTGGAATGTGGATTGATCTCACCAATGAAATCCAAGCCCCACTGCTGAAAAGGGCCTTTTGCATGTATTGATTTTAAGGGCAGGGATTTCAATTGTTGTTTCCCTTCAAATCTTTGGCACCTGTCATAAGATTTAACAAATGTAAAGACATTAGAAAATAAGGTGGGCCAATAGTACCCAGCTCTGAGGATCTTATGGGCAGTGGTTTTCCAATAATGGTGTCCTCCACACATGCTGGAATGAAATTGCTGCATAACCTCCATTGATTGTTCTTTGTCCAAACACCTCAAAATCATTCCAGATGGGTCCCTCCAATAGAGCAAATTTTCATGGATGAAATGTTTTGCTGCCCTGAGTTTAACAGTTCTAGCTTGACTTTGAGTAAGGCCTGGAGGGATTTCTAGCTTCAGCAAGAATCGATCTATTGTAGAGTACCAATCACAAGAAGCTAGATTTTCTGTCAATGACTGCTTTTCTCCTGGTTCAGCTGCTTCCTCTTCTTCTGTTTGACCATCTTCCGAAATTGTGCCCATTAGGTTTATGTCCAATGTTCTGCAATTTTCTTCAGCTAATAGTCTGGCACGACCCTGACCTCTAACAAGTTTGGTGGGCTTCAGTTCTATATTAAATTCAATTAACTTTGCAATCCATTTATCCCAACTTCCATCAGCATTAGGTTGTGTTAGGACATCTTTTATTGAAGCAGAGGGCACATATGCAATTATCTTGGAATGCAGAATATAAACTCTGAAAGATTTCAAAGACTTAATAAGAGCATATGCTTGTTTCTCAATGATATCATACCTCAGTTCAACATCCCTTAAGGTTTTTCTGAAGAATGCCACTGGATGCTCTGAACCTTCTTCATCTGCTTGCAATAAAACTGCTACAAGGGTGTCATTAGAGGCAAATGAAAATATGTGGAACTCCTTGCCGTAGTCTGGGCTGATTAAAGTAGGAGCTTCCATAATAGCTTTCTTAATGGACTCAAAAGATCTTCTTGCTTCATCAGTCCATTTTATCTCTGACCCCTTTTTCAACATGGAGGTAATATGCTTCACAAGTTCTGCAAAATTTTGGATAAGCCTCCTCAAAAAATTTATTTTGCCCAGAAAGGACTGGCTATCCTTTTTTGATCTCGGGATAGACAAGGTCAATCCAGACTCTTGCAGCAGAAACCACATGTCCTAACAACTTGCCTTCTTCTAAAGCAAACTGTGACTTTTTAGGATTGACTGAAATCCCAAACCTTCTGCACTTCAGAAACACTTTCTTCAAATGCTGCAAATGATCAAAATGGCTGCTAGAGTATATTGTTATATCATCCAGCTAGATAAGGAAAAAATTATCCTTCTCTCCCACAAATGCTATATCTATAGCTCTCTGAAAGGTGGCTCCAGCATTCATCAGGCCAAAAGTCATCTTGGAATACATAAAAGTGCCCCAAGGAGTGGTAAATGCAGTCTTCTCTTGATCATCTGGATGCACAACAACCTGATTAAACCCTGAAAATCCATCCAGGAAAGACATCACTTTGGCTCCTGAGACCTTTTGCAGCAAATGCTCCATCTTGGGTAGAGGGTAATTGTCTTTCTTAGAGCATTTGTTCAAATTTCTGAAATCAACACAGAGCCTGATTTCTCCACTTTTCTTCCTCACCACTACCAAATTGGCTACCCACTTTGAATATCTGCGAGGAACTATGATTTTGGCAGCCAGTGATTTCTTGATTTCCTTTTCAATCAGAGGAAGAAGCAAAGGATTTATTGGTCTCAGCTTTTATTTGAAAGGGATGGTGTCTTTCTCTAGAGGAATTTTATGCTAGATGATCTTTTTGTCATATGTTTTCAGGTCATTATATTCCCAGGCAAAGACATCAGCAAATTGCTTCATTAAATTGCAGTATTCAGAACATTGGTCAGCAGACAGATGGGTGGACATATTTCTATATCTTGGCTGACCTAGAATTCATATATCATTCTTACAAACTGAAAAATGATCTTCTTTTTGAGCAGCCTTATAAGGCACGTCATTCTGGTCAAATAGTCTTTCAAGAGGAATTAGACCCTTAGGTATATGATTGCTGGGAAGTTGGACAATGCTATCTTTACCAATTTGTTTCTAAGCTGGGATTTGGGGCTTTCTTCCAAGGCTTCATTTTCTTTGTCAATTTTCATTTCAGCAAATTCATCAATGACTTGCAGAAACCTATTTACTTCATCATCATTCTCAAAAACCTTTCAATGGTAGACATTATCAGGCAAGGATGGTCTATATTTCATTTGGACTTCATAAACTAGTCTGGGAGGCATGGGAGGGATAAACATGCTAGCAGACACAACAAGGGAATCATCAAGCTGATTTTTGGCTCTAGGGATATATGAGATACAGAAATTATCAAAAGAGTCTTTGAGTCTCCATACCTCATATCTGTATGCTTTCAGCCTTGGGTGCTTTGCTTGAAATGTTCTATTCACTTGCTGAATGATCAAATCAGCATCTCCAAACACCTTTATGCTTCTAACTTCTTTGTCTTTGGCTGCGTTAAGGCCCAATATCAGAGCCTCATACTCTGCTATGTTATTAGTGACTTGAAAAGCCAGCTTAAAAGACAGATGTGTGCTTTCTTGTATTGGAGATATCAGCACCACCCCTGCTCCTGCAGTCTCCCTGGAACATGCTCCATCAAAGAACATCTCCCAAAACTGACTTCCTTGCTCTTCCTTGGCCTGATTTGTTGGTTTCTTGAGTTGCATTGCAGCCTTATGGGATTCTTCAATTTGGAGGATACATGCTCCAAAATCAGTGTCCACGGCATAAATAGGATGATTAGAAGGATTCTTCTCATCATTGATGAAGTATGCCAACTGTTCTTCTCTGTATAATCTCCTGCTTTCTCCTCCAAAAACCGGGACAGTGGCATAAGATAGATCATTCTGCAATGTCCCACCTAGTCTCTTTATCCACCCTCTAGACAACAGCATGCCAAACTTGGGAGGGACATTTGCCACCACTATATCCATCATCATGCTCTTCATGGGCAGCTGAGTTAGGGTAATGGATAGATCTTTAACCAACCCCAGACATTTCACCTTTCTTGAATCAAATGAGAATAAATCATGATATGGTCTGGTGATGTCAAGGCCTAACTCTTCCATGACAGCTTTAGGCATCAGATTGTGGATGACCCCTGTATCTAGCAGGCAGTTGTGGAGGATTTTGTCATGAATGGTCAATGAGACATAAAATGATGGATAATTATCATCAGTAGGTTCAGTCATTGGGCTAAGCACAACTGCAGGCCTATCATCTTGCAAATTGACAGAATCAGTGGAGGTTTGTGTGGATCTCAACTCAAGAGCTTCAAGGATCAGCTTTCTAAACACTTCACTCTTTACAAGTTCTATCAGAGGCACACCTATTTTTAGCTTCTGAACTTCTGATTCAAAGCTGAAAGTGGGAGGTAACTTGTCAGAACCTCTTACCTCTTGAACTGGTGCTTTGAGGATGACTGTCTCAGCTGCTGGTCTTCTCTGTCTGATATTCTGAGACTCTGTTTGGACAATAGCTCTTTGGGCAGAATTCTCCTTGACATTGTTTGCTTTTGACCTCAGATTATATCTTTGCTACTCCTGAGTTTGCAAAACAGCCTCTCTGTCCCACCTTTGACTGTTTTGGTCCTACAACAAATGCTCTTCATATGCATCCAGTGTCAAAAAGGCAGCACTGCCTTTATCTTCCATGCAATGAATTTCATCCTCATATTCAAATTGTTCCTCCTCCATGACTACATTTTGGAAAGGAGCTTTAACTCTTTGTTCTTCATTTGCTTCTTTACCCCTCTGAATGATTTGCAACTGTTCATTTGCTCTTCTGAATGGATTAGGGTTTCTTGGAGCAAATGTGTTTGGAAACCTAGCCTTCCCAGAGTTCTGCTCAACCTTTAGCTTAGATATATCAGCAGCTAATGACTCTATCATTCTAGTCATTTTATCCAATTTGGGCTCGGAAGATGAGGCAGAGGAAGAAGAAGCCTCACCTCTCTCCCTCCTTCCATCAGCATGACTTTTGAGCTTTTCTGCAGCCATGATATTAGACTCTACTTCTAGGGATGCATCTTGCATATCTGCCAGAGTGGCACATCTTCTTTCTCTCAATAATAGGTAGAAATCAGAGTCAAAAGCATTGGCATAGGTAAGTTTGGCTGAGGTGGGAGTAGGTTTTACTTCAGTAGGTATCTTACTATACATACGATTGAATCCTTTATTAAAATCGGGCAATGATTCCCCATTTTCCCTCTTCAGGTTTCCAAACTCAGTATGATAGTATGGCAGGTCCTTCTTATCTCCCCATTGCTTCAAAAATGCATCATATAAAGCTTCGATGTCAGCGATAGACCTAGGGGTCAATTCTCTGAACCACTTTCTAGCCTCTCCATCAAGGCTCTGGACAAAAACTCTCATCCACGCATCATTTTCACTAATGTCTAAGTTATCAGCATAACTATAAAAAGACTCAAGATGTTCTTATGTTGTTACTCCCTCTGTACTAGTAAAATTAGGCATGTATTTTTGATATTCTCCTGCAGGCATGGCATTCAAAGGAACAGGCAAGACTAGGGGTCCATACCTGGTAGCTATGATTCTTTCCATCTTCGTGGGTGCTTGCTGGCCTACCATGACTGTGGTAGGAGAAAGGATACTGGTGGTTTGAGCAGTGTCGAACAATGCAATGGATGATAGAGACAAAGGAATGTGATGGAATGTATGGGATACTTTCTTTGGACTGAGATCCAAAGGGGAACTAAATGGACAAGGAGCTTTATGAATCTCTGAAACTGATTCTTCACTAGCAATACTAGGTTCTAGATCCCCAAACTGTGTATTCTCAACTAAAACCTTCTCTTGCAGAGATACATAAGATTTCTTGGGCTTACCTGATCCTGATGCTCCCTTTCGCAATGTTTTCATCTGCTTAGCACTCTTATCAGGGTTAGGCACTGGGTCAATTGGTGATTTCTGAGGGTTTCTTCGAGTATGCCTCACAAACTGAGCCAGGACTGTAATGTGGAGTCGCCAAAGGTTGGTTTTCCTCCAGTGGAGTCGCCAAATAGATGATTACAACCAGAAATGTGTCCAAACTTTGTCTATCATCAAAGCTAGAACTGTGTCGTTTCCCAGGGAAGCTGAGCTTCAACCTCCTCTCCCTGGAAACGGCGCCAATTAATGTTATCACCCCAAGAAACTCTCCTAGGTTGTAGCTCGGAGATGCTCAGGAACATTACAAACTCAACTTAATGTTGGAAATGGATGAATGGAAGGAATGATGCTTGTTCAAGCCAGATAACCACTTCTACTATGCTTAACTCCAGACATGTGTGAACACCCCCAGACTACAAGGCTTTAGACCACCAATTACTCATAGTTTAAGGATTGGGTGACTATGGAGAATACTGACCACACCAGCAGATGCACAAGACCATGTGATGGCCGGCTGCAACCAGTAAAGAGGTCTACAAATCTATTCCCTAATGCACAGACAGGATGACAGCTCTTTGGCACTAAGTAAACAAAAACCTGAATAACATGTTCAATGATACATACAAGATCTTAACACAGAGGCAGGATGAAAACTGCTCTAATGCTAAATATCAAGAGTTCAAGAAAATTGTATAACAGGCACAACCTCGAACAGAATAGAAGTGAAAAGTGAGAAATTAACAACAAAAGAAGATTGTATTAGATGAAAATGAAGACGAGATGCTGCAAGTATCACAGTAGTTATAGTCTCCAGAAGTTGGACCTTACATCAAAACAACAACCATCAACCCTGATTACATATGTTTTCTGGGTATATATAGAGTTTCTTTACAAAAATGTTCTGCTATTCTAGGCATGGAGGGGTCATAATTGACCACCAACCGCTTTAACTGTCTGATAGAGTCTCTAGTGCAATCTGCTTACTTTAATGAATGAATTTGACGTTCTCTGGTACTCTGTTGTACTCCTCGAGCAAGTGAAGTGTCATATGGATGAAGTTCCATAACTGCTAAATGTATTTAACTGCTCGAGGCATGTCCTTTTCTTCTTGGCGATCCCTTCTGTTGAATGCGGTTGTTGAGGATTTATTACGCCGAGTATTGGACACTGGCCACCTTTGTCCTTCGGATGCATGGGACAGGCTATGGACGAGATGACTGCATAGCGGATGCATGAGCATGACGGGAACAGATATCAGCCATTGGATCAAGTGAATAGATGACAGAGATCTCTTGGTGGGAGGAATCAGGCGAAAGTGGGAGCAGACAAATGTGAGCTGTCAGATCCCGGGTGGACAGATCCAATGGCAATCAGGCGGGAGAGATGCACGGTAGATAATGAGTGGGGACGGGTGGACAGGCGATAAGCGGTATTGATCGCACCGTCGTTGGGGAGAAAGCGATAAAGGTACATGGGTGAGTGATGGCAGCCAACGTGTGATGCGTGGCAAATGGGACGTGATGGAAACCTCTTTGATCGCGAGTTAACGCGTGGTTTCTTTTCGGGCGCAGGAGGAGCGAACGTCGTCCGATCGAGGCGGAGATGATCGGACGACGGGGTTTTGATCGCACAAGTTTCGTTTGATGTGATAGGGAAACGACAGGTTAGGGGTTTTGTAAAAGCGCGCGGTTATATGAGTTTAAAACTTAGCGCCTAGGGGCTTGATGAAACAGGGGCTTATGCCGAGTTTTGGAGGAAAACAGAGATAGCAGGGGGTTATGAGAGTGTAAGGAGAATGAAGGAGAAGAAAGAAACAGACTGATGTGAGCTGCCTCTGAGCATAAACACACGACCAAGCTTGTATTTGGTCCTCCAAATGTTAAGACACATAGCAGAGCTATCAGTCACTCTCACAATAGTTTTAAGACCATGCCAATGTGTTTTACATGTTATTCACAAGATTTGTTATAGATTAATATGCCATCAAAAAATACTAACACAATTTTTTAAGGAAGGGTTTAAAAATAGAATTCATCAATATTTGAAATTTAGAAGGTGCATTGGTAAGTCCAAATGGCATAACCAAAAACTCATGATGACCTTCATGTGTTCCAAAGGATGTTTTGAGGATGTCTTCTTGCCTCATTATGATTTAATGATATCCCAAATGAGGATCCAACTTAGTAAATAAAACTACTCCATGCAATTCATGTAATAATTCATTAATGAAAGGAATATGAAGCTTAGATTTGATGGTGATTTTGTTGAGTTTTCCACAGTTTAGAAATATACAGCATGAACCATCATTTTCGATAACCATCATCACTGGTCAACATAAAGAAATTTGGCTAGGTTGAATGATGTTGTCGTATGGCATTTCTTGAATCAAACACTCAATCTCACTCTTTGATGCATGGGTGAAAACATGAATATGGGTTACACTTTTGGGCCAAATGTGGCAATGAAATTTCATGTTTTTCCTCTATTATCGACTTGAAGCCCTCAAAATTCATATAATCATTGTGAATTTTTATTCAGAGTAAAAATACAAACTGTGGAGAATTATGTTGTTGTCCTGATGATATTTTTTGAAAAATTATTTAGTGTTGTATGATATGTCAATTTTCTATTAATGAAATGCTTGTCCTTGCAAATTTTCACACATCTTAAGAGGTATGTGTGTGTTCACATAACATAACATAGTCTAAAATGTGCAATTTTTAATATGTGTGTGTGTGAGAGAGCATGATTTGCATGGAGAGAGGTAAGTTTTCCATATTAAAAAATTATTTTTTATGCAATTTATTATTATTATTATTTGAAGTTGATGAAGTAATATTTCACTTGCATTTTTCAACCACGTGCGTTTACATAATATTTTTTTCAACTATTTAAATAAACTGAAAAACCAAAAGTACCCTGTTGAAGAGGATTCGTAAATGAATATAGTGGCTTTTTTTGATTTTTTTCATTCTATATATTTTATGATATTGTTTTTTTAGTCAACCTCTTTAAAACAATTCAAAAAAATTTCAAGCATTATGTTTATAATAAATTAGATGAAAAATACCATATCAATTTGAAAATGTGAAACTCATATGCCATTGAATATAGGATTCCTTTATGAATCCAATGTGATCAAATCCACCACCTAAGGACAAATTTAGCCCTAAATATGATAGGTAAAAAATGGTATTGCAGGAAATTTTGGAAAAGGGGTGCTGAAATTGTGGATTTTAGGACTTAGGAGGCTCGATAAAGTGCTTAAATTCGTTCAAGAACCTAACTTCAAGTTCAAATAGCTCGATCGAGCTACCTTTTTAGCACCCAAGGAGCTCGATCGAGCCATTATATTTTCCACCTAAACAAGCCCTCTTTCACCATAAAGTGTAACCCAACTCCATGCTTTCACCTGTATATGGATACCATTAAGGTCTAATTTTAGATGTTACACTTCAAAGTTGAATTATAGTAACATGGGCATGATACTGAGCAAGTGGAATAACCTTAGGAATATCTCCAAATACCTTTATTGTTGATAACTTTTTGAAGATCCAAGGGAATAAAGGATATAGATTTTTGAACATCTAATGAACACATTTGCACATTTATGCCATGGTATCCATTTTTGAGTAATTTTTTCATGATGTTAGAGATTATCACTTATAGAGTTCCCCTTGGATACCTGTAAGAACAATTTTCCTTTTAGGGAAAATCTCATGAAAATATCTTGAGCAAGTGGAAGACCCTTAGGTAGAATTCCAAAAACCTTGGAATGATGGTTGACAACTTTTTGGATATACACTAGAGTAGAGCATATAGATGTTAGAACTTCCAATGAAAACAATTGTGCAATTATACAATGGTGTCCTGTTTTTAATAAAATTTGTCATGTTATTAGAGCTTACCACTTTGGAGGATTTCCCTTGGATACCTCTAAGATATATTTCCTTTAAAATCTCATGAAAAGATCTTGAAAATTGACGGTCATTGTTCCCAGTGATTTTAACCGTTAGACTTATCACACAACATTAGCACCACCCATTTGGATTGAAATAATGGGACTATCAAATAAATACTCGCCCATATTAAGCTTAATATTATGGAACTTCCCTGAACAATTTATGGTACCTCCATATGCAATCATTTCTTGAAATTATAGTGATGGAAATACAATACATTTAAGAAGCTTTGCCAATTTGTAATTAACGAAGTTATTGTTACTACCTAAATTTATCAATATTGTTACCTTTTCCCTCATGATATGTCTTTCTATCTCAAGGGTTCTTGGAGTACTAATGCCAATCAATGAATGATAAGATGTTGGAGTAGTCTCTTCTAGCTCTAAATATTGTGTGGTTTCACTTCTTGAGCATCTTCATCTTCACAACCTATGGAAAAAAAAATCATCTCGCCACATTTATTCGCCTTACTATATTTTCACAGTTAAAACATAGTCCCTTTGATGATCATTCATCCATTTGGTGAGGTGTCAATCTTGTCGTTTTGTGACAAGGAGAATGGTTCAAAGAGATGCACCTCATGTTGGATTACTTCCTTGGTTTTTTCCATCTTTTGTTCCACATTCTTTATCGATCCTTACATTTGTGATAATTAATCTTAGAACATTGCTACTCAGTAATAGATATCTTCTATTTCTTCATGCATAATGGATGAGATTTCAGTAGATTTAATTAGTGTATTAGCTTTTATATCTTTCTTTAGAGCCACGTGAGAAAATAATAATAGTACTCCTTTTTATCATAGCTTTCAATCACCCAAAAAGACACATTCTAATCAAAATTACTTCATTATAATTTATACACCTTAAAAAACTTAATCTGGAAAATATTTAAATGAGTGACCTTTCTCTTAATATAAGTATGAGATTTGATCCCTTATAAATATGAAAGTTTGTCTTGTAATACTATGGTGTGTCTTTTATGCAATTCCAAAGGTATGACCAAAATTTGATGTGCCAAGTGAATGTTATGGTAATATTCCCAATTTTTTTTTTCTTTTGGCTTCTTCCCAAGAGAAAATTTATATAATGTATCATGCATTCAATTATTTATATGTGATTGTGAAAGTTTTTATCTAAGTCACTCATGTTTGTCTACTCAAATCTATGAAAATTTCATAGTCTGAAATGTCCTAAAAAAATTATAGCGAAAATGCCATTATCACTCTTTTGAAATTAATTTCAGAACCATTCACAAACCCTAATGCCACATGGTATATCTATGAAATTATAGTGAATTGGAATATAGTTTTTTAATAGATATACCTTCACTTATTTTATCAATATGCTAGAAGCTTCACAATCTGATTCTTCACAAAAAGAGAGTTATAGAAAGAGTTTGAAGTTCATTTTCTTAAAATTGATTTCAAGACCATTTACAAACCCTAGCTCTCATTTGGTATATCTCCAAAATTATAGAGAAACATGACTTTTACTAGACATACCTTGAGATTTCTTCTCGATCTTCTCCAAATTTCATGGTCTCAAACATCTCACAAAAATAATTATAGTGAAATATCGAGATGACTCATTTGGAATATATTTAAGGACCAATAAAAAACCCTAACTTCCATAGTGTATATCTTTGAATGTATAGCAAACCAATTTACAATTTTAACTAGATGTTCCCCACAAACGCTCTTCAATATACTAAAATTCTCACAATATTAAGTATCCTAAAAAAACATTATAGTGAAAATTCCAAGATAGCTCATTTGAATTAGCAAAACTATAGGATAATAACTCCAATACCAAATGTTATGAATATTTCACTTTAGAAATGACAAGGAACCAATAATCACAATCCACATAGAAGGGGAAGCCTCCTTTTATAACGAATACAATGTATAAGACAAAATTTGATGATCCTAAGATTAGGTCTACTTAGTATATATATAGGAGACAAACATAAAATTATAGTGAAACACTACAATGAAAGGTTCTAGAGAGCATAATAATATTTCAATAGATATGTAACAACTTGATATCTAGGGATTTATAATGGGTTTTGGGGTTAACACAAGGCTTATATAGGGCTTAATATATGTCCACACACTTTTATTCAATTATTTGAAAGTATGGATCAATAACATTTTCAAGAAAGAGTGAACCATCTTTGAGAACTAAGGTTGTTTCTCCAAGTGATGGAGGGTTGAATTATTTTTTCCTATTGTTTGCCTCTTCTTTAGTAATTCTTTCTTTTCCTCGAAAGAAAAATCATAATTTCCATTATGAAGAAAATTACATGCTGTAAATGCCCATGGCATATGCAGTAATATGACCATAGTCAATAGTATAGAGTTGTAGAACCTATAACAAAATTTTCAATAACCCCTGTTTGGGTAGTCTGATAGATGTTCAAAAGCTTATATAATTATATATTCAGATAGTTGTGCAAAATATTAACAAAATGACTATAACTAGGGCTCATCTGCCCTTCACAAAACTTGGTCTATGTACGGTCCGTGGTAGTACTGGTAGACCTGTGTTTGAGTGTGTTCTTTGATTAACCATTCTCCTCGAGGATGATTCGTTGCCTCTTTTGACAAACTGTCCATGGCTGCATTGCATTCCCTGTATATATGAGAGCAAGTAACCAAGTCAAAAAGTGATTTTAAATATAAAACATCATCCAAAATTGTTCTAAGAGAATACGTATGCATGTGTATTTGCAATTGAACCAATTTATGACCATCTTTGAGTCCCCATAAATCTGTAGTTGTCGACAGTTTTTGGTAATGGCAAAGTATAGTAAATGGCACAAGGTCATAAGCTCTGCATAGTTGTTGGTGCCATTTCCCAGCCCCAAACTGACATGGAAGTAGTGAGAATCCGATTTGTGTAGGATGATGCCACCACCACACCCCGATCTTGTGCTGCGCCATCAAAATATGCCCAGGGGTTCCTTCGATCTATGATTTCCGGTGTAATGTGTCGTGTCCTGTTATTCGATGGCTCCTCTGGGATCTCAAGGTAGTTCGTGCAGATTTTTGGGATGATCAAGTCCCAGTTGATGTATTTCCCATGGAAAATAATGCTATTTCTGTTGATCCAAATGTGCCAGGACACAATCAGCGACAGATTCCTAGATTTCAGGGGCAAGCCATTGTTCCACCAATTGTTCCAGGCAGTGGAGATGTTTCCCCCAGACCATGTATGTGTTATATTAAGAATTTGGAGTACATGTGTCTAGACATTCTGAGTTGTCGTACAGGTAAGAAAGAGGTGATTGGTGGATTCCTCCTCATTCTTGCAAAGAACGCACCATGTTGGTCCAGAGAAGGCCCGTTTTTTGAGGTTGTTGCCCATCGGAATTTTGTTCGCTATAATGTTCCACATTAGCAGTCTGGTTTGGGGGGGGGGGCTCTGAAGTTTCCATAGGTCCCTCCACCAGTTTTCTAGGACATGAGGTTTGTGCCTTGCATGTATGATTATGTACCCCGCTTTTGGGGAATATTTCCCATTCTGTGCCAGCCCCCAAATCAGCTCATCAGGCTCATCCCTTAATCTGACATGAGATTCGGATAATGCTTGCAAGTATGTCCCCCAGTCCTCGAGCCATCTATCTGGGATGTCTAAATTCTCCCCTGATAACCAAGCTTGCTTGAAAACAGATGTGTTTTGTCGGTCACCAATCTGTGCAAAGAAAAAGATTTCTCTCTGATTTAGAAATTCTATAAGGGCCTGAGGAAGTAGATGTGCATTCCCACATCCAATCCAAGGATCAACATCGATGCGGGCCTCCTCGCCATTACCTATCCGCCAAGTGAGTCCTTCTCTGATTGTGTGGAGGGTGTTCAGAACAGCTCTCCAGATGACCGAAATGTTCTTTCGGTTTCAGATAGGAAGTCTAATCTAGTCCAATAGTGGAGTCGGCCATATGGATTTGCAAAAGATCACATCGGGTTACAAGCTCCTATGCTTCAGGAGCATCCATCCCAGCTTTGCGGCAAGCGCCTGGGCGAAGGCAGATAGATTTTTTAGACCCCACCCACCCACTTTTTTGGCAGGGCAATGCTGCTCCATTTTACCCAAGAAAATAGCCTACCCTCTTTGTTTCCTTTCCATAAGAAATTGCAGCAGATTCTCTGAATCCTATGGATGATTCCTTGCGGGATCCAGGCCAGGGACATCCAGTATACTGGTGTTGCTTCAAGGACCGATTTAATGAGTACCAACTGACCAGCTCTAGAGAGTAGCCGATGGCTCCATAGATTGAGTCTTCTTTCGATCTTAGTGATCAACCAGATCCAGTCCACTATCTTGTATCCATCTGGTTTTATCCTGAAGCCCAGATACTTCAACCCATCCTTAATGGCCAAATTTTGGAATGGGAAATTTCTCAGTGCGAGGTTGATTTCTTGTTGAGAACATTTAGAAAAGGATATGGTAGATTTGATCTGGTTGCAATCCATCCCAATGGCAGAGCTAAAGAGGCTCAGAGTCCCTGAGAAGGTGGTGATGTCCCGAATCCCTCCATCCAAGAATATGAGGATGTCGTCTACAAATAGTAGATGGGTTAGAGAGCATTGGTCTGTGATTTTTAGTCCTTTGATGTTCCCAGCATCCTTCTCTGCGGCAATCCTTCTGCTGAGTCCTTCCATAACCAGGAGGAAAAGGAGGGGGGAAAGAGGGCAACCTTGTCTGAGTCCCCTCTCAGCCCAGAAGGAGTGGGTGGTAGAGCCATTGATAAGGATGGCAAAGGAGACTGAATTAATGCAGCACATGATCCATCGGATGAAGGTCAGAGGGAAGCCCAAGTGGATGAGTATCATTTTGATATATAGCCAACTAACCTTATCAAATGCCTTGGAGAGGTCGATTTTGAGCATCAATCCTTTAATATTTTTCATCTTGATGGAGTGTAGAGCTTCTTGTGTAGTGCCAATGGCCTCATGAATTTCTGGTTTTGTAGGAAGGCAAACTGCTCCGGGGAGATATGCTCCGATAGGATGGGTTTAATGTGGTTGGCTATGATCTTGGTGATGATCTTGTAGAGACAATTGTAGAGGGATATAGGCCTGAAGTCATTAAAAGATGAGGGGGAGTCCGATTTGTGGATAAGGGCAATGAATGTGGAGTTGATGGGATCATGTAATCTGCCCTGGACTCGGCATTCTTCAACCACAGCAAGAAGGTCATGTCCAAGAGTGTCGAAAAAGGTAAGGTAAAATTCCACCGGCTAGCCATCTGAACCCAGGCTCCTATCTCTTTTGAACCATTTGAGGGTGCTTTCCAACTCCCCCAAACTCACAGGTTTAGTGAGGTCCTCCAAGATATCAGGCTCGACGAATCGAGGGAAATGCTCAGCAAGACGGATGATATCAGGTAGCGTAGCTCCAGGAGGGGATTTGAACAGCTGTTTGAAGTGCAGGATACCTAAGTTAGAGAGTTGAGCATGAGAGATGGCCAACCCACCATCCTCCGATGGGAGCTGCCAGATCATGTTGCTGGCCTTTCTTCCATTTGCAAATTTATGGAAGAATTTTGTGTTCTCGTCCCTCGCTTGTAGTCATATGGCTCTGCTTCTAAGTCTCCAAGACTCCTTCCAAGCCAAAAGAATCTTATCTCTCTGAGCTTCAATCTCCACTAGCTGCAATTTGGTATCTATGGAGTGATAAACCCTGCCCTGTTCGTCCGTGAGATTGGCAATCAAAGATTCTAACTCAGAGATGGCCCGATCCTCCTTGACATTCTTCTGTTTGGCCCATTCAATTGAAATTCGTTTAAGTTTGTATAGGTTATTGCAGAACCCCACGGCCTTCCATCTCTCGGCAGGGAGGGGGTGTGAATTCTAGAAATCCATGACCATCTTGTGATAGTTAGGATCCAAGAGCTAGGACGAGTTGAACTTATCTGAGCCCCGAGGCAACTGCTATTTCCAGGTAAATAGGTGAGTGATCCGATATGCCACCCGAGCCCACCCATTGCCTATAGCTGTTTAATGTCATCAGCAGCTCTTCATGGATCAGGAAACGATCCAGTCTTCTTCCTAAGGCAGCCTCTCCAGTTCTTCTATTATGCCAGGTTGGCCTCTTTTTATTCATAGGGACGTCAATGAGACCTTTCTGGTCAAATATGGAGCTCAGCTGATCCGAGAGAGGATCGAGTTGAGAGTGGTGACCCCATGATTCTTCGTGGCCTATGGAGAAATTAAGGTCACCTCCCAAAATAGTGGAAGGGTTGGTCAGAGGCCCATCCAGAAGATGATTCCAGAAATCCAGTCTATTTTGATAGGGAGCATATATATTAATGATATGGATCTGTTTGCCCAGTGCTATGGTGAAGAGATCCATACCAAGAAAGCCGAGACCTCCCTAAGATGCAATCACTCTGATGGTCTGAGGATTTATCCCGAGGGCAAGGCCCCCAAATCTGCCAGCTGCATCCATGGCTTGAAAATGCCATCCAGGTAGAATACTCAGAAGAATTTTTACAGTTTGTTCTAAGGACCCCAGAGTTTCTTGTAGGAAAATAATATCACAGGGTTCGCATGATATGAGTCTCTTGAGTGCCAGTTTCTTTTGAGGGCTGGCCAGGCCTCTACAGTTGAAGGAGAGCCATTTCATCGGGAAACCACGGAGGGGGAGTCTGCTACTCTAAGCAACCATTCAATAGTGTTTTGACGGCCCTAGGCAACGTCGACCCCGATAATTTTGATAGCTTTGGCAAGTTTGGAGGGCCGCCCTCGAGCAGGCTTATGGTCGGAGGTGGCATGAATGATACCCAGTCCCAGGGACTCAGGTGTGGAAGGTCTGCAAGGCCAAAGTTTATAGGAATGTAGGCCCTTAGGAGATTGTTTAGGTGAAGGGTGGTTGACCAGGCCCGTAATCAGTGGAGGGGTAGTGGAGTAAATAGGCTAGGGTTGATTCAAGGAGCAATTAATGGGGTCCGAAATGAAGCCGGTGGAAGAAGGAAGTGATACCATAGGGACAGATAAATGATCAAATTGAAAGACAGAGGAGAAGGGTGTAGAGACAGTACCCGAAGACGGAGCTGCTTCCACCGCAGATCTGGATCTGGTCTTGGGAGGAGATGGAGGCGGCATCTGGGAGGCACTGGAAGTTTGGACAGTGTTCCCAGCATCATCCTTAGTGAGATCTAGATCTGGGTGATGCACATCCACCATCGGCTCTTCTGAATGCCTTTGCGATGGACCCATTACAGCCGAGACTGTTTTCGAGAGTAAGGGCAGTCCTTGTATAGGTGTCCTAATTTATGACAGTGGCGACATCAAAAGGTACCCCCTCGTAGTCCAGGTTTTGCCTGCGAGCGTAATGTCACCAGAGCAGTGTAATATTCTCCTCAAGTCCAGCTCTGGTATCCAGATGCATCAGAATTCGGGCCATGGTCATGATCCCAAATGATTCAAAGGATTGATCATGATCCAGGTAGGTTCCCAGGGCATCCCCAATTCTCTTGAAGATCGAGGGAGTCCAGTATTGTAGAGGAAGGCCCGGTAGCCGAACCCATATTGGACCAGCTCCAAGATGTTCACACTCTGGATAGAACAAGGGGTCCCAACGCTTCAACAAAACTGGCACTAACTCGATATGCCAAAATCTGGAGAGGATCCAGTCCGTGTATTCCTCCTGGTGGAAACAATGGGCGAACCAACCCCTTGCTAGTACATGGATGATGGGGAGATATATGAGGAGGGAGCCCCAGATTTCCTCAATCCACAGTTTCAGCCGTTCAACAAAGTAATTCCTCCCTCAGATGCGCCCGACCAGAACCTTCTTGGTTGTGTTGTCCACTTCTCCCATCGATAGGTCCTCTCCCAGGGCTAGCTTAATGTCTCTATCACTAGCCCTAAGGCACCTGCCCTTTTTTTCTTTTCTGAGCGCCTGGCCTTCAGGAAATCCTTTAGTAGTCCACGGATCCCTTGGTTAATTGTCTACAGAGTGGAGGGGGTGGATTTAGGGGTGGGAATGGGGGAACTAAAGCAGCCAGAGCTATAGGAGTGTTAGGGTTAGGGTTAGGGACAATAGGGATGGATGAGCTACCGGGGGGGTAAGGGTTAAGGTTATGGTTTTCTGGTCGTGAACCGGGGATGGGAGCGAAACCAGGAGGGGCAGAGATGAGAGGTAGTTGTGGGAGTGGTGCGTCGAAAGATGGATATGCCAGTAAGTAGGAGCCCAAAAGATTCAGCGTAGCCGAGGAAAGAGGAGGGCAATCCAGCCCAGGGTCGTCTTCAAGATGAACAGTGGAGGTATGGGTGGTAGATGGATGAGTTCTACCGAGAGCAGAGCAAGAGGATGACAACGGACGCCTAGCAGCAGCAGAGTGACCCGGGAGTGACACGGCGCGGTGCGAGGTTCTGTTGGTCTCAAGGGAGAGGGGGACCGTTGATTTACCCGCCCCCTCCATGCTAGGTTCAGCCCTTGACCAAGGTCACATTGTCGGGAGAAACGGAAGGTCCACCGCAACCTTGCCTGAGAGACAAAAAACCATAACAGGAGGTGCGTTGATGTTGTTCCAAGGTCAGAGAACCAGCCCCTCTTCTTTAGTAATTCTTATTTAAAAAATAGGTCCCATTTCAAATAACATTTAATTATCAATTTTCTAGGTTATTTGGACACTAGAACGCTTGGCATTACAAGCCTAGAAGCATCTTTGCCACATGGTCATGTTTTGTTTTCTTAAGAAAATAAAACCAAAACAATTGAATTATCTAAAATGGTAATTGCACTTTAAATATCTATTAAGCCATGTTAGAGAGAGCTATATATGTCTTTAAAAAAAAAATCACAAATTCATCTTCTCCTACACACAAAAGAAGCAAAATTATCTTAAATTTTAGATAACAAAAAATAAGAGTTTTTCACTCTATTATTATTAAAACCTATATTTTTCTATCTTTAAATTTGAGTTGAAAGATAAAAATTGAAACAGATAGTTTCCCCATGGTTTCCCCATCATTATCATATTATCAGAGAGGAAAGAGGCTTCTAAATGGCAAATAATAATTAAAGATCTGATGACATGGGTGGAAAAAACCATTAGTGGAAACAAACATTAAAAAGAAAATTATGATGTGAATGCATTATTTATCTTTTACCTTTACATTTACATTCTTTATAGTAACTATTGCAAGTGCAATATATCTAAGTTAGAAGGGGATAACCTGATTTTAGAGAAATGTGTATGCCAAAGTTCTCAATATCAATCTAATCAATCAACATGTGGGGATAGAAAATTTGAAAAGTTTCCTTATTGATGCATCTTATTTCATTCAACTCATATTTTTAGACATGCACAAACTAACACAAATTACTTGAAATATGATGATGGCACTTGTTTATTAATGGATTGAAAATATAGAGAAGGAATTGGAACATGACAAGGATTTTGTGTTGACTTTGTTTGAATTCATAGTTGGTTATGATTGATTGAGTAATTTATTATGGAGAATTGATATCTTAACAATGAGGAAGTGGAGTGGATTTTCCATGTCTTTCTAAAACAAGATTACAAGATGGGTTAATTTGAAATGTAAAAAAAAGTCAACGGTGTGGAGAAAAAGAGGAACACAACTACATAATAAAGCATAATAATGGAAGAGATTGGATTAAGGAACACAATATGTGAGAGCAAAGGATGAACACAAAGCATGATGCACAATGAAATGAAATATCAAAAGGAACATGACGACAACTTTAAAATGTCTCATGTGTAATGGATAGGGACCAAACAAATTAAGAGATTTTGGATACAATTATAGCTTCAAATTTAAACCAATTGGGAAGCATGTACAACTTTTGAAGTACTAAAATTTGTTAGTCTAAAAGAAAACCATTGTCTTCTCACATATCTCTTATGTTTATTCATTTCTATCAAATTCTTTGAGAAGATGAAATGGAATTATATGTCAAATCATCTTTAACCCAATTATAGATTTAGGTCACAAAGGACCTAACTAACCCTTTGACTAAGTAATTGTTGATCTCAAAATACATTATCTAATATTGTTTTTAATATAAATTTTAAAATCTTTATATTTATATCTTTCAAATATATATAATATATTTTTACTGATAAAATTATTGATGTATATATTAACCTACCACTCCATGTACCAAACAGAAAACAAACTTCAACTCCTTTGAAAACCTTTGTTTGCTCTTTTACCATCCTACAATCAACTTAAAAAAAATACTTATGTACTTTCTCTCTTGGCTCTCCTTTTGGCTCTCCTTGATCACCACCATGCATGATTTCTGTTCAACTCACTTAACTAACGTCCAAAAAAAAACCTTAAACGTTACACTTTCAAACATACCAGTAATGTTTACGATAAAGGGGAATTGAAAAATTGGTGAATAATAATGAAGTTGTTGTTGGTAGCTTCTGATCTTCAATCTGTTCAGACAAGATACAAAACTATGACACATGGCATGTTGCTAACATGCCAGCTGCCACTATCCAACACGACTTCTACCCAAACCTAAATATGATTCAAACAAAGACTAAAAACCATAAACATCAATAAAAATATTTCAGGATGGTAATAAGTGAAGAACATACAAATAAATGGAGATTATTTATGAAAACATTGAAATGATATATTCCTTTAACAAATCTATCATTTGCATAATAGATTTGATAAATTAAATTCAGAAACAACACCTTGCTATTAAAGCGAAGATAAGCTGTACTACTTTAGAAATAGCATTGCCGAAAAAGATCATCAAACAATAATGGTTGAATTCGAAAGCTCCAACTGCTTAAATAAAATACATAGAGAGACTAATCCACGATTCCTATGCTCATGCTAAGCAGCATAGCCTTAGAGGGGAACTCCAAGGGTTTTCTGTTTAGAAAATCGAAACAGAAAAGGTTGCCATAAGAAAATTGATTTAATCTTCGTATGATTTAGCTAAATAACTGTTTTAATCTTCGCAACAAATGCAGAAAGAAAGCCAGCTTGTACAATTTAGCTAGATAACTGTTTTAATCTTCGCAACAAACGCAGAAAGCCAGCTTGTACAACTTTATGGTTATTTAGATATGACAATGGATAATTTTTACACTATAGAGTTATTCATATATTCTATAAAATTTCCGAAATCTACGATAGAGAATATAGATAAAACGGCTAACAGCAACTCCTGTCATATGCCGCACGCTTCCATTAAACAGTTTATAACCTGTCAGCAACATGAAAGTATTGCATGGCCGATCGTCTGCTCAGAGCTAATGCCCCGATCACACTTCCAAACCCAATTGCACATCCAAAACCCATTCCAGCTTCCCACGATTCCCACCAACGAACAAGTGTCCCCTCATGACTATGGTCAGGCTCACCTGATGCTTGATCGCTGCAGTTTCTCTGAAGCGGAGAACCGCACAGCTCCGGGTTACCAGAGAACGAGGGTACCCCAAATGTGTCCAATTGTCCTACATATGGAATCCTCCCTGATAGGTTGTTATTCGACAGGTTTAAAAAGGCGAGGAAGGTCAGCTCTGCAAGTGCCGCAGGTATGCTTCCCTCTAACTGGTTGCATGACATATCTAAAGTTTCTAAATTTACCATTCTCCCAATTTTTCTGGAATGTCTCCAATAAGATGATTATGTGACAGATTCAATGTCCGCAGACCCGCAGATCTCCAATTTCCACGGGGATGTCACCAGAAAGGATGTTTCCCGAAAGATCCAGAGAAGTGACAGACGTGAGGAAGAATTCATACGCCATTTCCTGACCCTTGTCAGTCACGTTAACTACATCTTTATAGTACTGTCCATACCTCAGCTCAGGCTTAGCGTGTCTGTAATTGGGGAAATTTTTGTCGATCATTACTGATATGTTTGAAAGTTGTGGCGGTATCGTACCTGACAGATGGTTCATTCCCAGATCAAGAATTTGGAGCTGCTGAAGGCATCCGATTTGGATGGGTATTCTACCTTCCAAATTGTTTGATCTGAGAACAAGTATGCGGAGTTCAGAAAGTTCCACAATCCATTCGGGCACTTTGCCTGAGAGCCTGTTTCTGCTTAAATCCAAAATTTCTAATTTTTTACAATTTTGCAGAGACTCGGGAATATTTCCACTTAAATTGTTACTATTGATGTGCAGTACCTGAAGTTTCTTCAATTTTTCCAGTTCCATCGGTATCGGTCCATGGAACTTATTATCTGCTAGATTCAATACCTTGAGAAAAGAGCAGTCACCTAAATGGGAGGGCAGGTTGCCAGATAACATGTTGTCCGAAAGATCCAGAGCTTCTAGATACTCTGTTTGCTCACAAATGCAAGCAGGAATCTGCCCCTCAAGTTTATTGGATGCTAAAGATAAGAAATTTGAAGTCCGCAACATCGTACAGATTTCTTGGGGAACTGGACCAGTAATGTTATTAATTGACAGATCAAGTTCCCAAGGAAAGGCAGCCACCGAACTTGATAGATGGCGAAGGCTGCCATGGAACTGATTCCCTCGTAACTCCACCTGCTTCAATGAAGTCGACGAGTTATACAGTTGAGGTGGTATTGGCCCCTCCAGCTGATTGTACGAGAGGTCAACGTCTCAAGCTTGGGAAGATTCCACAGCCATGAAGGAATTTCTCCCTTGAGGCCGTTCCCAGATAGAGCCAATGTCGTCATAGAATTTTGAGCCCTCAGGAAAAGAGGAAAGCTCTCTACTTCACAATAAGATAATCTCAACACATCTAACTGAAATGGTGGGTTCCAGTTGGAGGTGATATTGAAGGACAATTTGTTCTTGTACAGGTCAAGATGTATTAGATTCTTCAGACTGTGAAAGTGTGTCTCTGAGATCGTTCCGCTCAAACTGTTGTGAGAAAGACTAATATTGGTCAGTTTGGACAGCCGTCCTAGGGAGATAGGGATTGATCCCGATAAAAGGTTGTAGCCCAGGTCTAGTACAGTAAGCGAGCGGAGAAAGCCTAATGAAAATGGAATCTTTCCTTCAATTTGTTGTGTTTCAGATCTAGCTGAGCCAAGGCCGATAGTTTTCCTATAGAAGATGGCAAGGATCCCTTCAAACTATTGTTTTCCATATGGAAAAGGGTCAGGGTCTTCCACTGGCCCTGAAAAATCTGAGAAACATTGCCAGATATTATATTGTTGTCCAAGTTAATTCTTCTTAGGCGAGGCATCTGAGAGAGTTCAAAACGGAAGAGATCCGCTGAGACTTGAATTGGACATCTGCAAGGAAATCAAACTAGTCATATTGCTTAACCAACTGGGGAATTCAGTGTGAAATGGGTTGCTATCAAGATGTAGAATTTCTATGGATGTAAGGTTTTGCAGCGAAGGGGGAATGGCACCCGTCAGGCCACAGTTCGACAATGAAAGGTTCCTGAGCTGAGAAAGGCGACCTACTGACCGTCCCCATGCGGAAGACATCGCTGAGAGATCGACTCTGTCAAGAGAAAGATGTTCCAACGCCGTCAGATTTGTAAGCCATGAGTGGTCGGGACTTTCCAGCGTAAAAGCAGAGGAGGAGAGAGATCGAGTACTGTCAAGCTAGAGAGGTTTCCCAGCTGCCGCGGAATGGTGCCTGAAAATCCCGCTTTAGAGAGGTT